>JAEQBH010004080.1:47500-186988 GCA_016808115.1 Tetrastigma voinierianum
GACACCTTATCCATTCACACAAACTGGTGACTATTTTACGCCCCAAAATGAGCAAGGGTCCACGGGCAGCCCACACTTCCTACACCGGTTCCTCTTGATGGAACCGATTTCCATTCCCAATTCCGTCTCCTAATCACTCAAAGCATAATTTATTCAATAAATTATCACAAAACACCCTAATTCAAATTCCCAAATAGCTCTTTGATCATTACTACAGCCCAAGAATTCCAAAAAAAATTCCACACCAAAGTCCCATGTTTTGGGATCATCCTACGCCCATTCCCTACTTCTTTTCCATACAAATACATGATTTAAAGCCAAAAATTTGAATTTAAGACACCTGAAACAAATTTCTAATTTCGGGCAATACGATGCAGGAGAAATCCCCAAGAAATTTAACACTGTCCCATGTTTTCGGGGACCGATCAAACGGTTCCCTCACGGCCTCAAAACCAACCGAAACATGTGGAAAAACCCTAAAAAATGGGAATAAAACGCAAAGTAGGAGAAAATCCTACCTCTTGGAGTTGTCAAAACTCGCAAACTCCAGGTCCACGCAGAGCCCGGCCCGCGTGAGAACGCTTTCCCCTTCTCGCCCGGTCCGCCAACTGGCCGGACGGGCCGATTCAGAGAGAAGCACTTCTCTCTAAAAGCTCTCAAAAAACCTAAGCTATCGCAGATCAAAAATGGCTCCCACGTTTGGTCTTTGTCAGCAGAGATAGCGACTATTGGCTGACTGGCTTTAGTCACTTAAATCAATTTCCATAATAACGGTATTATGTCCTCTTCTCGATTTGATATTCGCACCTACTCGCCGTCCATTTTCATCATTTCTCTCTCTACTCATACCACTTTGGCGGTACATGAGTGTTACTATGCGCCTTCGTCGCATAGAAAACGCTTTAATAAGTGATTCGAAACGCGACATGCCTCGAAACGTATCACCCAACATCGTCTTCGCAAATTGCTAAATTTTACGTAAGCAACTAGATTTCTCGCGAGACTATCCGCACCCGGGTACAATCCGTTTTGTCATCCAAGATCTAGAGAATTACCTCCGATTTTTAAATCAAATTACAAATTTTGTAATCGAAATTACGATTTTGCCCTTATTCCAGAAATTGGAATTTCTCGGGTCTTACAGATATCTATATATCTATATACATCTATATATATAGATATCTATATATAGATTTATATATCTATATATATAGTTATCTATATCTATTTATAGATATAAAATCTATATATAGATATCTATAAATGTTTGGATCTTTTTCGTGAGGACAAAAGGCAATTCGGGGTTGACTACTAATGGGGTCATTACTTTATAGTATACTCTGTGATACTTTATAAGTATATTCCGGATCCGGGATCCATCATAGTTTTGAGTTTGAATGTTTAGAGTTAAGGCTTTATGAATGCTCTTATCATTCATACAAATTTAACTCAAGTTTGGATAATGTTTTAAATACACCGGGTCCAAAGGATGTATTTGTTTCCATTAACCCTAAAAGGGAATCCCCGGAATTTGTTATGTCTTCGTATCACAAGACATATACATATAGTTTGTCTAACCCAACCTGGTTAAGGGTTTGGTCACCGGATAGCTCCTATATGAAGAATTTGAATTTTCTTGATTTGTTCTAGATCCTTAAGATCTAAGTTCAATAGTTTCGCCTCAACCTATTGAATGAGTATTTTCGTAGATTTTGGATTTATAATCCTTTCTAAATTCAAAGTTCCTATTTTATATAATTCTTTGATGTTTTTGTTTTGACATTTCCCACTTTTTTGATGTATCAGTTCTAATCTTCTAGAAACAGAAAAGTTTGTTTTCAAATCTGCCGAGCATTTTCAGATATGCCTAAGTTGTTCATCTATCCCCTGGATGAACTAGTATTTGAACTAGTACTTACAAATTTTTTGATAAAATTTGACATTTCTACCCTTTCTACAGTAATTGGGATTCTACACTTAGTGGGACCACCACCGGGACCACCGACCTCACTGGGATTTATGGCTGACCAACGGATACACTGGGCTGACCAACGCTAACTGTAGGAATCATAATTACTTTGAAAGAATACAAATATAAATTTAATCAAAAATTTTGCAAGAACTTGGCTCTGATACCAAATCTCTGCAGGACCTTCTAAACAATTTGAACATATAATTTGAACAGTAAATATTAAAAATTTGAGCAGTAATAACAAGAGAATTTGAAATCTTCAACATTTCATTATTTTTAAACAAATCACAAAGCCTTTTCCCTCCCGAAATAAACTTATTCACTCTTCTTCCTGCTCTCAACTAAGGATCCTCGATTCTTTGGCCGATTTCTCTGCCTCCACCAATCTCATCAAAGCTCTTTTCCTAAGCATTTGGCAAGGGAATTTAAAAATCAAATGAAGCGTCGCCTTCAAAATTTCGTGGCCCAAACCTTTGATGTCACAAAGATGGATCGAAACCCAAAAGCCCAAACCGAAAAGCCTTCAACCTCAAAGTCCAAGGTGTCTATTTGTCCCAACCTTGCCTGGCCCAATTTCAAAATCCTCATTTCCTTCAAATTGGCCACAGGCATACCTCAAAAGGTCCAAGAAGATGCACAAACACTCTCAAACTTGCCGACTCGTGACTCAGATGATGAAGATGACAAAGAAGTAGCACAACCTTCCTCCAAAGAAACGAAGACATGTGTGCTTTAGCTCAAGCACTTCAGTATTGAGAATGTTAATCTCTTCAAAGCCTTTGCCCCGCAGAAAGGACAGCTCAAAATTCCAAACTATCAAGCATGGATGCCTTCCGATAGATTCAAGAACAAGACTCGAAATATAACTGGTGCGCCTATAGTGATCAAAGACCAAAAGAACTCAAAGACTGGAGATTAGAAGACAGAAGTGATGCAAGGTGACTGCTTGTCTACCACTTTCAAAAAGCAACGATCCACTTGCAAAGAAAAGACAAAACCGACAAAAGCTACCGCTCTTCGTAAGCAGCGACCTTCAAAAAAGAAGCCGACCTTCAAAATTCAATACCTATGTGATCCAGCATCAGGACGAAAGTTTTATTTCAAGTCCAAAATTTTCCTATATAAGGAGTGTAAGATCCGAGAAATTTCAATTTCTGGAATAAGGGCAAAATCGTAATTTCAATTACAAAATTGTAATTTCGATTAAAAATCCGTAATTTATTCTTTAGATCTCAGATGACGAAACGGATTTCACCGTTGAATCAGATTTAAAACCCAGTTAACAATTACTTTTCCGAGACAATGACTTATATGTTTTTCGAGGCATCATGTTCGTGTCAGAATCGATTTTCGATGCGACGAAGTAATATATAGTATGTACTCATGTACCATAAGTGGTATGAGTAGAGAAATGATGAAAATGGACGGCCGGGTAGTTTCAATATCAACCGGGAAATGGAGGGATTATTAGCTGCATTTCTTGGAATTTGATTTAAATCATAAAATGCCAAAATAGCCAATAGTGTATCTTCTCCTTAAATGAACCAAAGCAAAAAACGTGGGGAGCAATTTAAAGGATCCAGTAGCTGCCAGTTAGAGAGCTTCTAGAGAGAGAGGGTGCTTCTCTCTAGAAATACGGGCGATCGGACCGTTGGATTTCGACGGAGCAAGAAGGGAAAACGTTCTACGCGGAGCAGGCTACGCGTGGACCCCGGGTTTGAGAGTTTTTGACAACTCCAAGAGGTAGGATTTTCCTCCTACTTGGTGCTTTATTCCCATTTTTAAGGGTTTTTCCATGTTTCGTTGGTTTCGGGGGGCCATTAGGTTACGTTGATCTGTCCCAAACATTGGGACCGAATTAAGGTGGGCCTTTGAAATTAAAACGTGAGCAGAGCCCGTGGCTACCCATGACTGAAAATGGTGTAAAAGGGTTTGTTTTGGGTGTAAATCATGCTTGATTGAATTTGGGCCGGAATGGCTTGAATTTCGGTTCACTATGAACCGTTGATTTAGGATCTTTCTAGAATAGTAACCGAGGGTTTCACTATTCTCGAAACAATATTCAAGAATATATTTTTGTAAAATTATGTGTTTGGTTAAGTAATTCGAATCGAATTGCTTGTGTTTGAACATTAGCCCAAGTGAGCTAATTTTGGTGTTTGAAATGCTAATTTCATAACATGTTGTATGAGATATTTTTTATGTAAATATATTCATGTATATATATTTGCATGTGGTTTAGACTGTATTGGAACTGGCATACATGCATTCCATATGCACTGGGACACCCTAGGATTTTAGGAGTGAGTGCATGAGACAAGTCTAGAGAAAAAGGTTCGGAGGGTTGTCTAATAATGTAAAATGATCGGAGGGTAGTCCAAACTAAATAATATATATCAATCGTCGGAGCGGCCCAATTGATATATATTTATCGGAGGGTTGTCCACTAATAATATAATAATTCTCATACGAGGCTTAGGCGAGTGTGAGAAAGCTCTGGTGAGGACTCGGATCCGAGTTGGTCATGTAGACATTCAAGTAGGATCATGCATTTGCTTGAATGGGTGTTTATTTTGGAACATCAGACCGCACTTGGGGTGGCAGAGTGTACTTCACTTAAAGGCATTCTCCTATCGAAGCTTTAGCTCACCCCGTCGTGGAACCCCTTTATTTTACAGGTACAGGGAGCGTGCGAGGGGACGGCTCGTCCTAGAGACTGAGATTAGAAGAAAAGCCGGATTGTGGCTTGGCTTGACGATATCTGCATGTATTAGAATTTTTCTAATTTTAATATATGTTGTATAAGAGTAAATTACAAATTTCTTTTAAAACTATCGATATAGTTGTTGTAGTATGATGAGTATTGTTTACGGGCCCAAGTGGTCGCCTTATTCATACATTGTGAATATATTGGACTGCTTGGGGATGTAAACGCAGTGTTTATGCTGTGTGTTATGTATTCGGGGTAGAGCTCCCTGCATAAAGGAGACTCCCGCCCGATTTTCTAAAGTGGCCGGGTAACCCGACCACTGTATTCGCTGCCGACGGGTAGTCAACGGACCCCGGGATCGTGTCATGTGCCTGCACGAACTTAGGTATACGACTACCTAGAGCTCAAGCTGGTATCCATCACCACTAAGTGGTCATGTGGGAGTGTAGGTATATGGAAACCTATGGATAGGAAAATTTGGGCTTAGGCCATAGTTGAGGACAAGCATCACCACTAGGTGTGGCTCATGTTCGTTTAGGTATGAGATTACCTAGAAAATCAATGGATTAAAACTAGGACACTACGTGCATGTGTGTATGTGTTTTGTGTGATTTTGTGAATTAATTGGTGAATTATTGTGTGAACATGTGAAAGTTGATGAATGGTGTGTATGCCATGTTGTTTGTGTTGAGAATTGTTGTGTGCTTAAGTGGTTAGCACATGGTGTTGAACATGTTTAGAGTTTTTACAAAGGTGTAAAAACTCGGAGCAAAGAGAATAAATGTGAATAAATTTTGGAAAAATTTAGTGGGTTTAAAGGTGAAGAAATTTAAATTTTAAGGTTTTACAAAGGTAAAACCTAATAGTACTAAATCAAATAAATTTCAATAAATTTATTTGGATTGTGGAAGATGAGAAGAAATTTTAAAGTAAAGAAAATAAATTTACTAAATTTATTTGATGAGAATTGAAGAAAAATAAATTTCTATGATTTTACAAGTAGTAAAATTAGTTAAATGGAAGAAAATAAATTTTTATAAATTTATTTGAGTGGGAGAAAATTTTTTCGTTGAAAAATCGAAAAAGAAAATAAATTTTTATAAATTTATTTTGTTATGAGGTGAGAAATACTTAAGATTTTATATGGAGTAAAATTTAAGAAAATGGGGTTAAATAAATTTTTATAAATTTATTTGAGTATTAAAGAGTATGAAAAAAAAAATGATTTTTGAGGTTTTTAGTGATTTTTCCAATTTCTAGAAATAAAAAAATATTTATAATGAAAAACGGAAAATATATTTTTTTTGAGCATAAAATTTGGAAATGGCTACTGCACAATTTGTATTGCGGATCGTATGGGGCTCACGATCGTCGCAATACACCCATGTGTATTTGCGGACCGGGCCGAAGCACGAGGCTCAGATTGCAATACAAGTTGATCAGATTGTGACAGTGGCTAAGGCCAAGCCGAGGCTATGTACCGCGAATACAAACGAATTGTATTGTGACTAGAGGAGCAGTAATCGCGTGGCGCCGACCGGGCGTCGCGCAGCAGCGCACAAGGGGCGCCGGGCACGCGGGCGTGACGCCGGGCGCAGCGGCACAGCGCCGCGCAGCGCAGATGCCGCTTGTGCTAAGCGCCGCGCGCTGGCGCTGGGCGGTGAGGCGAGCGGCAAAGAAGGATGCGATACGGAGTTCGCGCTGTGGTCGGGTTGGCGGCAGGCGCGCGTTCAGCGCTGGCGCGGCTACCAGCGCCAGTTGGCTCGGGCAAAGGCACTCGTGCACTCTCGCCCGCATTTTCGATCCGCTTTGACTTGTTTTTTTCCTTCAATACCAAATGAACACCGCTTCATTGTAAAATAAAATTTTTTCGAAAAAAATATTATTAAATTCAAATAAATCTAAATAAAATCAAATAAATTTTGGTAAAATTTTCGAAAATAAAATTTTCTTCAAAAATAAAATTTTGTTGAAAACAATATTTTAAAACGCCGAATGATCGCGTATAATCGGAAGTTATGTGTATGATTAGTAACCCGTAATGTGGTTATGCCTTTGTAGATATCAGATTGGATTTAACTACCATTCGAATGGCGAATACAAGTAGTCACAAGACAAAATTATACATGCATGGTGTACTCGTGATAGGAAAAGGGTGAATGCTAAGGTTAGGATTACTTAATCTAGGGATTGGATAATGAAATGAACAAGAGCCTAAAATTTTATTTGAATAAAACGAATTAAGTGGTTGGAATTTAGCACCACTTAGGAAATGGACGGGTCAGTTCATGGTTGTCAAGTCTATTGGCATGTGCATTGCTAGTTAGACTGAAATGAAAATTACATGAATCGTGTAAATGGCTAGTAGAGGACGAGGACGAGAATGTCCATGGGCAATCGGTCAGGGCACAATCGTTTGATCGACTTTGCTTCGAGGCCAGTAGTATTACAAATAATGCTATAGAACGGGGTTAGTATAGCAGGTAGACAGAAGATCCTAGGTAACCCCTGTGAGGTTTAGTAGCGTATCATCCTTCGACATTCACGTGGGGAAAGGATTCGATGGTGGTGTATCATTGGTTCATGTAGAACGAAAGTAAGCAGGCAGAGATACCTATGACGTAACGATTAGGCTAGCCGGTTTCTAATCCAGAGGAGAATGAGGCCTTCATATATGGTGGAAATGGGCAAGGACCTCTAGAGACCTTAGAGGAGCCGTTGTATGAGTTCTCCCCTGTGGATTGGGGCGAATAAGGATGACATGTCGAGGCTGCGAAGTTAGAGATCTTCGTGGACTCTACTGGCTGACCCGAGGATTATGGACATGTCGAGTTCGAGGTCATCCCTGAGATGCGATCGGGCCGTTAGCTTACGTGGTCGCCATCACTGTGAGCTTATAGGAGGATTACCGCCACACGCCAGGATCTGCATTCCCGCAGATTTCGCGGGCAAGCACGATACTTCCCGACAAAGATAATGAGTCCAAGTGTCGTGAATGGGCTAGCGGGTTGGCTAATAACACCTTACCCTGGAGGACGAGGTGAGACTAAACTTAGATCTACTTCGAAAGAAAAGTAGTTTCAGCGGATGTTTTCCGTGATGAGCCACCCGACTACTCCACATGTGACGAGACTTCAGATCGTAGTTACACTCTGTTTCACCCAACTTCTACGACTGCACAGAGGGCACCGGTCGAGTTCATAGAACTCGCAGTCCAACTACAAGAACTATTGGACAAGGGGTTTATTAGACCGAGCACTTCACCATGGGGCGTCTTGCTCTAGCTAAGAAGAGGGGCAAGACCCTTCGACCATGTATCGACTACGTGCGCTGAACAAAGGGATACGATCTCGAATCGTGATTCATTACCATGACTCGATGATTTATTTGACCAAATGAGAGGAGCGAGTCTACTTCAAGATAGACCTTCGTGACTGCTATCACTGCCTAAGAGTTAGGTTACGTATATCCAAGACGGCATTTAGACGCCGCTATGGGCACTTTAAGTTTACGGGTGATGCCTTGATTGACGAATGCGCTTAGCAAAAGATTCATGGATCTCATGCATAGGGTATTCCAACCCGCTTAGATCAGCTTGTCAGAGTTCACGTAGATGACATTTAATCTACTCCCGCCGCAGTGGGAGCATGAGTATCACTTCGAGGATTGCTTACACCGTTAAGAGACCATCACACGCTAAGTTCGTAAGTGCGTAGTTTTAGCTTATCAAGTGAGATTTTGGGACACGTGTGTCACTTCAAGAGGTTAGTCAATTTGTATAAGGCCAAGGCAAAGGCAGAGCCGGGAGAGATCGAGTGTCAATCTTCGGTGATACATAGTTTCTCGGGACTTCATGGGCATTAGCGTAAGATTCGAGAATGGGCTGAAGTTGTCCATTCGGGACAGATCGTAGGGACTCTCAGCCACGGAATATGGACTCATGGCTGGGACACTCGACCATAGAGAGAGAGATCGAGGATGCTCGGAGCACTCGGGATACGGGTGTTGGTAGCAAGAGGGATGATCAGCTTTCTCCTAGTTCGGAGATGAGGCAGAAGACTTCTGTTTCACATTAGTTTCAAGACTAGGGCCAGGATTGAGCATGAGTGACTCGGGATTTCCCGCAGATGTGATCCAAAGACTTTGGGACAATCCACTCCCAAGCAGTCGTAGGGACAAGAGAATATATTAGCCATTCCTCCACAAATTTTAGTAAGGGTTAGAGGAACTAGTTTCTGGGCCGGGGAAGTACATACACTTCCGCTATAACACATATAGCGAGGGGCAAGAGTGTGGGCCGGGGTTGGGGACAGAGTCGACAACCGTCTGCTTGTCGTACTGAGACCTTAGCCGGGTTGTCATACCCACACTTCCACATGGATTCGGGGCTTAGAGGTTCAAGGCCTTTAGAGAAGCCAAGAGCAGATGTTCTTCCCTAGATGTGGGCGAGATCGACCGGAGCAGGCCTGATTAGGAGGAGAGATCTCGAGATTCTGCCCATGGTGGAACTGGATTGGCTGTCGCGCATGAGATCATTGCGCTCGTATGCATCGGTAACATCCCGTCGAGCCTGGGTGTGGGTGCACAAGAGGTCATTCACCACTCTTGGTGAGCCGTGGGTTGAGTTTGTCTTTAGACTACATCCAAAGAAGACTATAGTTGAATCAGAAATGTAATAAGCCTAAGTGTCGGCTGCTATGTTGCCCCGATATGAAAACACACTGCTAAATTCATCACATAGACTTAGAGTTGAGTGATAGGAGTCGAGGGTGACTCGAATCGGATAATTTTCGAAATCAGATTGGGTATTGTCAGAAATGGGCAAAGAGCTCGGTATGTGGATGTCATTCATGACATGGACTAGTTGACGGTCCATTGGATTGTCGATATGACCTTGGGAAGGTTGCAGTTTACACACCAAGTAAGGGTTGTGTAGGTTATACGTTGTACTCCATTATATACATGTGTTAGAGGACACGCACAAGCATACGTCCTGGTCATAAGGGTAGAGGTGACCACCCGCTCTAAAGGAACACCCGCCTACAACACACTCGTGCGAGCATACGAATGGCACCCTATGAGGCATTGTATGGGAGGCCATGTAGATTACCGTTATGTTGGACCAAGGTGGAAGAGGGCTCCATCACGGGTCTTGATCGGATTAGAAAGGTGAGCTTGATACGATAGCGGCCTTCTCACGCCGCAGCCTGCGTAAGAGCCATGTAGAGGTGCGACGCCGACCCTGAGTTCGAGGTTGGTGATCACGCTTCCTTTGAAGGTGAATCGTGAAGAGAGGAGCGGTCGTTCCTAAGCTACGGAAGCTATCACGAGGTTTATCGGGCCTTTCGAGATACTCGAGAGGATGGGCACTATTACGCACGGCTAGCTGTCACTGAAGATGTAAGGTGTCCACGTAGGTGTTGCACGCTCCATGCTCCCGATATATACCCAGATCCAAATTTATGGATCGGGGGACGATTGGAGATTGACACTGATGGGACCTTGAGGAGGGACCAAAGCAGCATTTTGGATACCGTGATCGGGGTTCTGCACGCAAGACCGTGAGGCTAGAGAGAGCAAGCTATGGAGGCACTGTGGAGTGGAGGAGTCAACGTGGGAGCGCGAGACACGATGCGGGCCACCTATCCCTTCTTGTTTAGGACGAAGGTACGTGGTTTAGCCGCACATTTAAATGACTAGTTTACATGCATGGCAGCGCTGCACGTTGTATATGCATGTGAGTGATTGAGATTGTCTTGAATTTCGGGACGAAATTCCTTTTAAGGAGGGGAGAATGTAAGATCCGAGAAATTTCACTTCGAATAAGGGCAAAATCGCACTCTAAATTACAAAATTGTAATTTCGATTAAAATCCGTAATTCTATTCTCTTTTTTTTTAGATCTTCTACGACAAACTGATTTCACCGCTGAATCAGATCGAAAAATCTAGTTAGCACGTAAAATTTGCACTCTTCTCGAGACAAATGAATTTCATGTTTTTCGAGGCATCGCGTCAGCCGAATCGATTGCCGATGCGACGAAAAGGCACATATAGCATGTACTCATGTACCATAAGTGGTACGAAGTAGAGAAATGATGAAAATGGATCTACCGGGTAGTGCCGAATATCAAACTGGGAAATGGAGGGACAATGGGCATTTTGGAATTTGAAATCATAAATGCCAAAATAGCCAATAGTGTATCTTCTCCTTAAATGAACCAAAGCAAAAACGTGGGGAGCAATTTGAAGATCCAAGAGGTCGCTATCATAGAGAGCTCTGCAGAGAGGGTGCTTCTCTCTAGAAATACGCGATCGGGACCGTTGATTCGGCGGGAGCAAGAAGGAAAACGCTCTACGATGTGCCACGCGTGACCCCGGGTTTGAGAGTTTTCGACAACTCCAAGAGGTAGGATTTTCTCCTACTTGCGTTTTATTCCCATTTTTAAGGGTTTTCCCATGTTTCGTTGGTTCGGGGCCATTAGGTTTTGACTGTCCCAAACATCGGGACCGAATTAAGGTAAAATTTGAAATTAAATGAGCAGCCCGCGGGCTGCTCCATGACTGAAAATGGTGTAAAAGGGTTTGTTTCGTGTAAATCATGCTTTGATTGAATTCACGGAATGGCTGCACTTCCTCGTCTACTAAGTGAACCGTTGATTAGTGATCTTCGTGAATAGTAAATCGAGGTTTCACTATATTCCCAAACAATATTCAAGAATATATTGCAAATTATGTGTTTGGTTAAGTAATTCGACCGAATTGCTTGTGTTTCGAACATTGTTCAAGTGAGCTAATTTTGGTGTTTGAAATGCTAATTTCATAACATGTTGTATGATATATTTTTTATGTAAATATATTCATGTATATATATTTGCATGTGGTTTAGACTGTATTGGAACTGGCATACATGCATTCCATATGCACTGGGACACCCTAGGATTTAGGAGGAGTGTATGAGACAAGTTTAGAGAAAAAGGTTCTGAGGGTTGTCTAATAATGTAAAATGATCTGAGGGTAGTCCAAATCCAATAATATATCAACCGCTTCCGAGCGACCTACCGATATATATTCATCGGAGGGTAGTCCATAAACAAATAATATATATCAATCGTCGGAGCGGCCCAATTGATATATATTTATCGGAGGGTTGTCCACTAATAATATAATAATTCTCATAATGAGGCTTAGCGAGTGTGAGAGAGCTCGTGAGGACTCCTGGATCCGAAGTTGGTCATGTAGACATCTGCTAGGATCATGCATTTGCTTGAATGGGTGTTTATTTTGGAACATTGCACCGCACTTAGGGTGGTGAGTAGCCCACTTAGGCGATTCTCCCATCGGCTTTAGCTCACTCCCGCCGTGGGACCCTTTATTTTACAATAGGAGTCGTATGAGGGACTCCGCTCGTCCCAGACTGAGATTAGAAGAAAAGCCGGATTGTGGTCGCTTGACGATATCTGCATGTATTAGAATTTTTTTCTAATTTTAATATATGTTGTATAAGAGTAAATTATTAACTCCTTTTAAAACTATTGATATAATTTGTTGTAGTGCAGATGAGTATTATTTACCTGCCCAAGTGGTCAGTTTTATCTATATCAGGAATATATCTGACTGCTTGGGACAGTAAATGCAGTGTTTATACGTGCTATGTATTCGGGTGAGCTCCCGTACAAAGGAGACTCCGCCCGATTTTCTAAAGTGGCGTCGGGTAACCCGATCTCCACTTGTATTCCGCTGCCGACGGTAAATAACTGACCCCTGGATCGTGTCAAGGAGGCTGTCTCCAGTTGTAAGGTGATAAGTTTTAAGAGGAAAATATGTTGAGGAAAGAGAAGCCCGAGAGCCTTGTATCCAAATTTCACCGTTAAAGCTTCCAGCTCAAAAGCTTTCAACAAAGTTTGTAAGTTTTCAAAGTTTAATATATTTCAATTCAAATTTCAATATCGTTTTATTTTGATTCAAAATTGTATACTGCTTCAGACAAGCTTGTTCAAACTTATTTAACTTCAAATAGTATATCAGTTGAAACTTCAAACCTCCCCGAACTCCACTATGGAGTTTAACAGAAACCCAATGTTGTCGCCGCCGTACTTTGAAGATTTCAAATTTACTGTTATTCTGCTCAAATTTTTAATATTTACTGTTCAAATTATATGTTCAAATTGTTTAGAAGGTCCTGCAGAGATTTGGTATCAGAGCCAAGTTCTTGCAAAATTTTTGATTAAATTTATATTTGTATTCTTTCAAAGTAATACATTCCCATGCTTAGCGCTATCACCCAAAGGTATCCGTTGGTCACCCATAAATCCCAGTGAGGTCGGTGGTCCCGGTGGTGGTCCCACTAAGTGTAGAATCCCAATTACTGTAGAAAGGGTAGAAATGTCAAATTTTATCAAAAAATTTGTAAGTACTAGTTCAAATACTAGTTCATCCAGGATAGATGAACAACTTAGGCATATACAAGAAAGTACTCAACAATTTGAAAACAAACTTTCTGTTTCTATAGAAGATTGGGAACAAAGACATCAAAATTGGGAAATGCCAAAACAAACATCAAAGAATTATATAAAATAGGAACTTTTGAATTTAGAAAGGATTATAGAATCAAAATCTCTCCGAAATACTCATTCAATAGGTTTCGAGACGTAAACTATTGAACTTGCATCTTAAGGATCTAGAACATATCCAAAGAAAAATTCAAAATTCTTCATATAGAGCTATCCAGTAGCGCCCAAACCCTAACCACAGTTAGGGTTAGATTAAACCTATATGTATATGTCTTCTGATGCAAGACATAACAAATTCCAGGATCTCTTGTATTAATGGAAACAAATACATCCTTTGGACCAAAGGTATTTCACCGTTATCCAAACTTAGAGTTGTGGACTCCATGAATGATAAGAAAGCATTCATAAAGCCTTGACTCTAAACATTCAAACTCACAAAACTGGCGCTATGGATCCCAGATCCATGAATATACTTATAGTATACAGAATATACTATAAAGTGATGACTTCGGTAGTCAACCCAAATTGTTTGTTGTCCTCCCCAAAAGATCAAACATTAATTTGGCAAGCAAATGAAAAATTCAACAAATATAATTCCAAACTAATTCCATGGGAATGTTTAACACAATCCTCCGAATGGAATTTCAACAACTTAGCTCCAAAACCACAATTGGAATAACCAAAACTTTATCCATAATAGAAGATGGACAAGGAAATGTCTAAATTAATTTTGAGCCAAGAAAAGAAAAATCTAACAAGAACATATTCGAAAGGTCTTCTAATTTTATTTAGAAATTAGAACTCCTTCAAAGATCAAATGTTCAGTCAAATTTAAATCTAGAAGAAGTAGACTATTCATCTACCATTCCAGATTTAAAATACACAAGGACTGAACCAAATATTCAAAATTCTCCAGATAGGTCTCCAACATTTTCCCAAATGATGTCACCAAATGATGAGCCTTCTCAGCTCAACATGATGACAGTAGAAAATGTGTTTGAAATAGACAAAGAATATTTAAGAAAAGAGATAAAATCTGAAGAACATAGTGAGCCAATGGTTTTTCTTAAATTATCAAAAGAAATAAGAGAGAAATTTAGAGAACAATGGTATCAACCATGGAAACAATGGAAAGAATGACCAATGTTCACATATTTTGATATTTATGCTTCAAATAATAATATCAAATATCCGTTAATAATCAATATGTCTCAAAAGGAATGAAGTCTAGCATTACTTTATGAGAAGAAAATAGTATCAACTCATCCCCTTGAAGAAATAGTAAATAGTGCTCTACAAGGTGTAGATATAATAGCCTCACCTTCAAACAAATTGATTCAAAAGAAGATGAAAAATGAATTGACAAAATTAAAAGATATAAAAAGCATTCTACCAACAAAATAATTTTACAATCAAATGAACACTTTCACCTCAACTAAATAGAATTGAAAGTAAATGTTCTTCACAAAAATAATAAACCTGAAAGAAAAGATGAAAAACAAGAAAACCTTATCTTCAAACCAATAAACCCGCCAAATTAGATAAAAAACAAAAATAATGATGAATTAATAAGACTTTAACTCAAAACTAGCTGAATAGAAAATAAAAAGATCCTCTTTGTTCAAAACTCAAGTAAACTTCTTATGTGGATCGAGAAACAAATTCAAGAGCCAAACTTATTGAAGAAACTTCCGAATTGAAGAATAAATAAATGTGTTAAAACCCGCATCAAAGATCAAAAATTTCTATCAAAGACCTACTTCCCCGCATTTACAATTTGAGGAAAACAAACTAAAACAAAATAGTTATAATAGCAATGACATCTATTCTGAATATAGATGGTCTATCTCGAACATGAAATCTTTAATGTGATTCACAATGCAAATGGCAAAGAACCGCTTATTTGCAAACTGATGATGATTGGAACGCTGTCCAATTAGTTACAGCAGGTTTCAATGGCACATTAAAACTTTGGTGGGAAAACTACCTAACTGAAAAAGAAAGATTTCATATTCTAAAAAGTACAAATGAGGAAGGAGAGCAAAATTCAAATATAAGATTAGCTTATGCAATAACAAAACACTTCATAGGTGATCCATCCATTTATGGAGAAAGAACTTCAGATATTTTACAAAATTTAAGATGTAGAACACTAAGTGACCTTAAATGGTATTATGATGTGTTCTTAGCAACTCTGATGGTAAGAACTGATGCTAGAGCTTCTTATTGGAAGGAAAGATTCCTCTATGGTCTTCCTAAGGCTTTCAATGAAAGAGTTCAAGAAACCCTTAGAGAAAATTTTATGAATAACTAATTTGACTCCCCTTACTTCTATGGAGATCTCATAAGTGTAGTCAAAAGGCGTCTGTGATCAAGGCTCTCAGATAAACTCCAACATCGCTTTCAAAAAACACCTAAAAGCCTCTAAAAAGATTTAGGTTCTTTTTGTGCTCAATATGGCATTTCGACACTCCACCAGTCAAATTTCCAAAAATCAAACCCCAGGGAATTACCTTATAAAATTCAAAAGATTTAAAGATAAAAAAATTTAAATCCAAAACCCCGAAGATAAACAAAATAAAAACATCATAAAAAAGAAGTTAGATGTTTCAAATGTATCAAAGGGTCATATAGCCCCTAATTGTAAAACAAAGTAAAATGTTTTATCAGACAAAGAAGAAGAATATTATTCTGAAAATAATACTTCATCCTCTGAGGCTGATAAATCTCAAACAAATTCTGAAAATGAAAAAGAAATAGAAAAAATAGAAAATTGTTTATGTCAAATAAATATGTTAACAGCTGATCAAGAATTACTTCTTGAAATGATTGATCAGATTGAAGACAAAGAAAGTAAAGCAAAATACATACAGAAAGTTTTAGAACAACAAAGTTCAAAACTGAGTTTCAAAATGTAAACATTTCAAATGCTTATCAAATAAAAGATTTGTTTCAATATTATAAGAAACAAGAACTCGCACCTTGCAAGACGGCAGAAGAAGTAAACAACACAACTACAAATTAAAGAATTAAAACTCTTTAATCAAAATATAGAACAAGATTAATGACTAGAAATACAAAAAGAAAGATTTAACAAGTGAAACAAATGAAGAAACTGAAACTTTTGTACACAGTATGACTATTGTACAAAAACAAAGATGGTATACAAAGATAACCTTGAAAATCAATCCTAATTACAACAAAGTTTTTATAGCTTTAATTGATTCAGGAGCTGATTTAAACTGTATTCAGGAAGGATTAATCCCTACTGGATATTTTGTGAAAACTTCTCAAAGATTATCAACAGCTAGTAATGATCCTCTGAAGGTTCAATACAAAATACCACAAGGCTCAGGAGTTTGCAAAATGGTATTTGTATTAAAACTTCATTCTTACTAGTCAAAAATATAAGTCATCAAATTGTTTTGGGAACCCCGTTCCTAACACAACTTTACCCTTTTCAAATTGATAATAAAGGTTTAAAAACCAAATATAATGGTCAAGAAATTCTGTAAGACCCGAGAAATTCAAATTTCTGGAATAAGGGCAAAATCGTAATTTTGAATACAAAATTTTAATTACGTTAAAATCCATAATTAATTCTTCAGATCTCTGATGATGAAACTGGACAGACCATGGAATCGCTCTCATGAAATCTAGTTAGCACGTAAAATTCGTAATTTTCTCGAGACAATATGGTTTGACTGCCGAGGCATCGCGCTTTTCCAAATGAATCGGTTTTTGATGTGTGATGAAAGCCACATATGACATGTACTCACAAAATTACAAGTAGTATGAGTAGAGAAATGATGAAAATGGACGGCCGGTAGTGCCGACATCAAACTGCAAAGAGGGACGTACATGTCATTTGTGAGATTGACTTTTGTCACAGACAAAAGAGTGAATAGCTTTTCACTCCTCCCAAGACAAGCTTAAACGTGAGAAGCCATTATATTATTTTCGGTCCAATAGTCGCTTCGCTGGAGAGTTTTAGAGAGAGAGAGCTTTCTCTCTAAGTTTCAGACACAATCCCACCACAAGTGACTTCGGGGTGAGAAGGGAAAACGATCTACGCGGAACAGGCTACGCGTGGACTCCGGTTTTAGCGAGTTTCTTCAAACTCTTCAAGGTAGGATTTTCTCCTACTCTTGCCTTTCTTATTCCCTACTTCCTTAGTGTTTTTCGAATGTTTGAGCCGATATAGACCAATAGGGTGAGTTTGGACTTGGCCCCAAACATGGGAATCGAATTAATACAAATTTTTTAAAACTGAAATGAGCAAACAGAGCTGCTCTGCACGGCCGTGTGGATATGGAAAATGTTGATTTGTGGGTTGAACTGTAAGTTGAATGATTTGAGGCCGGGAATGGCCATGAGATGGCCATATATCAACCCATAAATTATTTGAGAACTAGAACAAAAACCCTAGGGCTTTACCGTTCCTGGGGATCGGTGCCCCAAAATGTATTGGGAAAATCGGGGTTTGATTAAGTAATTCGAATCGAATTGTTTCAGGTTTGGACATTAGCCCAAGCGAGCTAATTTTGGTGTTTGAAATGACACTTCATAACATTTTGTGTGATTTAATTTTAATTATGTAAATATATTCATGTTTATATATTTGCATGTGGTTTAGACTCAGATTGAACCGCATAAGCATGCATTCCATATGCACGGAACATCCTGTGACCATGTTAGAGCAGGTGCATGAGACAAGTCTAGAGAAAATGGTTCGAGGGTTGTCTAATAATGTAAAATGGTCTCGAGGGTAGTCCTAATCAAATAATATATCAACCGGCCGGAGCGCCCAGCCGATATATATTCATCTGAGGGTAGTCCATAGCAATTTATATATATATCAATCGGGTCTGAGCGCCTAAAATTTTGATATATACATCTAAGGTCCACTAATAAAATATTAATTCTCATACAAGTCTTAGGCGAGTGTGAGAGAGTCGGTGAGGACTCGGGATCTGAGTTGGTCATGTAGACATTCAAGTAGGATCATGCATTTGCTTGAATGTTTGTTTAAATTGGAACATCAGACCGCACCTTGGGGTGGGTGAGTAGCCCACTTAGTGGCGATTTTCCTACCGAGCTTTAGCTCACCCTGGGCCGTGGGACCCCTTATTTTATTGTGTACCGAGCGTACGAGGGACGGCCTATCCTAGGAGTCGAAGTTTTTGAAGAAAGTCGATGTGGCTTTGATGGTTTTCCATATGTATTAGAACTCTCTATTTTGATATATGTTGTATATGAGCCATTTACTACTCTTAACTATGGGATATGGTTGATATGGTCGATGGATATTATTTTATGGGCCCAAGTGGCCGTTTATCCATGTTGTTATCCTTGGGATTATATTGACTCCTTGGGACAGTTTTATACAGTGTCAGATTCGGGGTAGAGCCCCGTACAAAGGAGACTCTCGCCTCGATTTTCTAAAGTGGCGTTTCGCAACCCGACTTCCACTTTACATCCCGCGGTCGACGGTAACAACGGACCCCTGCTCGGGGGCTACAATTTAGATCGTGGTTTCAGGGTATACGTAACGGAGTTTCTGTTAGGTATCCATCACTACACCTGTGGTATGATGTAGGTGAGGTATGAGTAGGAAGGCATGTAGAGAGAAATTAGGAACAATCGCATGTGTTTTGATTGCGGAACATGTGATGCTATGATCGATGTCAGAACATGTGTGATCATTCGTTGTTCGTGAATGGTGTGGCCGCCATGTCAGCAGTGAGGGTGAAACGGGATATGTGCTTGGTGATTAGCACATGAATGTGTAGAAAAGATGTCGAAGTTGTACGTTGTACAAAACTGGAAAAAATGAAAAGAATAAATTTTATAAATTTATTTAGCCTATTAGATGATGAAAATAATTTTCTAAGTTGAAGAAAATCTGAGGAATAAATTTTTATGAATTTATTATGAATTTATTGGAAAAAAAAAAAAAGAAGAAAGTGTTTTTAGTGATTTTAGTGGTTTTTCATACTGCTGGAATTAATGAAAAAAAAAATATTTTATTTATCATGAAAAAAAAAAAAATTTGATGCGTAGGTTGAAACTATATCATAAAGAGGGTCAGTGGAGCCGGGCAGCCGGGCGCAGGTTCGCGCGCTGGGCTCCCCGCCCACGATATCGCCATAAAGGCTCGCGACACGGCTGGCTCAAGGATACGGCCAACCGGGCGGCCACGACACGGCTACTGGCGCCACGGTAGTCGAGCGCCGCGTCGGCGAGGCGCTGGCGCTGGGCGGCGAGCGCGAAGTGGCGTATGGCGATCGTTGTCGCTGGCACGGCCTAGCTGGTCACGACACGGCCGCCCTGCCACGATACGGGCCGGGACGTTAATGACATCGGCAGTTTGGCGCGCGCCTGGCGCCGCCAGCAGCGCACCGGGCGCTCGGCCTAAGGCGCTCGCACGCCGGGGTTCGGACCGATTTTTCGAACCGATGATATTTCGTTGTCACTGCTGGGGCCCTGGCTTCATGAACATTATTCATAAACACTGCTCCTATAAAATGCCAAAAATTTTTTTTTATTAATTAAAAAATTCAAATAAAATTTGAAAAAAAAAATTTCAAAAATGCAAAATTTAAAAAAAATAAATAAAATAAAATTTCAGGATCAAATTGACGAAATTGTGGATAAATTCATCCTACGTATCATAAAATGTGTAGGAACTTGATGTACGCTGTAATTGTGTTTGTCAGTGTCTCTGGGCGTGTTTATGCCTCGAGATACCGCATCATGATCGGGACCGCCATGTTGATCAGGTAGATGGCTGGGGGTAAGAGGGCGAGACGCGAGGATCGCCCACGTACACGGCCACCACCGACATACGATCAGCTCGCCGCATTTGACCGCCAGGCCTCGTTGAGGCCGTGGGTGTTGCAACACATATTGCACGGCAGTGGCCGATAGTCGTGGAGGTCCTAGTAACCTCCGTGAGATTCGTGAGCATCACCTCCGACATTTACCGGGAGGAGACCTGATGGCAGCGGCACTACTGTCTGGGCGCAGATAGAGAACGATTGAGGCCATGGAGATCACCCGACATGATCGTAGTCAGCCGGGCCGCATTCAAACGCAGAGGGCGAGGCCCGAATATGTGTGGAGACGGGTTGTGGCTTCGAGACCTAGAGACTCAGCGACACGGGCAAGAGTTCCGTGAGCCGCTCATGAGCAAAGTATTTTCCGCAGATCGCGACACGCCAAAGCTCGGGGAGTTCCTGAGCCACAGCAGCGATGACAAAGGATGGACTACGGGCTCGATTCACCGAAAGCGCCCAGACGGCGGATGATCACGCAATGCCACGGACGGGCCAAGGTTGAGGTCGAGAATGACCGAGGCCGTCCATTCGTGCAGACTGTGACCTCGCCACAGATAGCACGCGATTCTGCCGGTCGACTACTCACCATAGAGAGAGATTTGAGGATGCTCTGAACACCCCTGGGAGGCGAGTGTTAGTGGTAAGAGGGAAGGCAAGCCGCCTTTCCTCCTCCGCTTCAGTGGAAGAGACAGAGCCTCTAGTTCGCGAGGATCTCAGAGTCACGGCCATCCGGGCCAAGGACAGACGAGCTAATGGCCAGCAGGCAGAGTCGCAATGTGCAGACGTGAAGGTGTGCTTCATTTTCCATTATCGGCGGACCACGTAAGCAGGGTGCCCCGAGCGAATCGGGGTTTTAGGACATCACGGTCAGTCGATACTTGAGCGGAGAAAGTCTGATGTTTCCTCACGACGCAAATGCAGGCGGATAGGCGATCCAGTTTTGAGGCTACGCCGCGGGCACCCCATTTCACGGCGGAGCCCGAGGCGGGGCACGAGTAGAGCGAAGGGCGGGGCCACGGGCGGGGACCTCGGGGGTTCGGGCGTGTGTGGCCCAGTCACACCATGGTGAGTCATCGGATCAGCCCGGTATACGAGTGCGTTTTCTTTATCTACTTTATGGGCGAGAGTGTTATTTGATTCAGGTGCTTGGCGTTTCATTAATTCTTTGCCTCGGTTGGCGGTCGAGTTGGGCTTAGAGGTTGAGACCTTAGAGGAGCCTTTGTGCGTGAGTTCTCCACAGGGATTAGGGGCGAGAATAGAGATGATATGTCGAGGTTGCGAAATTTGGTTATCTCAGGGAGTTCATACTTTCGCGGTGGACTGAGGATCATGGATATGTCGAGTTCGATGTCATCTGGGGATGGATTGGTGTGGCTTACGGTCATTATCGATTGTGGCCTTGGGGAGAGTTCTGCTTTACCGCAGCGGGGCCGGTACTCGTGTGGTATTTCGGGGAGACAAGCGTGGCGTTGCCACGAAAGTATCTGAGTCTAGGTGTCGAGGGACGGTGGCGGGTTAATTGTGAGCCTTGCATGGGACCCAGGAGAGTCCAGACCTGGCTCTACCTCCAGTAGTGTGCGAGTATGTGGATGTTTTTCCAGATGAGTTACCTGGACTACCTCCACATAGGGTGGTAGACTTTGGTATCGAGTTACACTGGGTGCCATGCGTCTCTATGACTCCGTAGGATGGCACGGTTGAGTTGCGGGAACTGAGTCCGATTCTGAAGGAGCTATTGGACAAGAGGGTTCATTAGGCCAGAGCACTTCCCATTGGTAGCTCAGTTCACATTTGCGAAGAAGAAAGACAGACCCTTCGTGTTGACTCTGCGACCCGAGTTGAGCCAGGGTTCACGATCGAGAATCGGTACCGAGATTCTACCCAGGATGATGATTTATTTGTCGGTTGAGAGGAGCGAGTCTCGAGATAGACAGCCATGCTTTGGTTACCATCGGTGAGGGTTAGGGATGCGAGATATTCCTAAGGCGGCGTTTAGGGCGCAGTATGGGCACTATGAGTTTGGTGATGCCCCTTGGTTGACGAATGCGCCCGACATGTTCATGGACTCATGCATAGGGTATTGACCTATTTAAGTTAGTTTATTAAAGTCTTCGTGGATGACATCTTGATCACTCGGGTCGGAGTGGGAACATGAGTATCACTTGAGGATCATTTTACAGTTGTTGAGACCATCATTCTCACGCCAAGTTCGATGAGGTGTGAGTTAAACTGCGGGGGTGAGATTTTGGGACACGTGGTGTCGTCGAAGTGTCGGTCGACCCGGAGAGGTCGGCGGTGATGAGTTAGGAGGCCGAAGTCAGTCTTGTAGATACGTAGTTTCTTGGGATTAGATTTGGGTATTCACCGGAGGAGATTCATTGAGGATTTCTCGGTTAGCGCAGCACCTATGACTAGGTTGACCGGAAGGAGGAGTCGAGTTTGGAGTGGGATGGCCGTGCGAGGAGGCATTCCGGGAGTTGAAGAGAGACTTACGCCGACTCCCATCTTGATAGTTCAGACCCCGGGGACGGGGTACACGGTGTTGTGATGCCTCGAGAGCGGGATTGGGATGTGTTTGATGCAGTCAGGGAGGCGTAGCTTATGGTTCTCGTCGGTTGAAGAATCCACGAGTAAAAGAATTACCCTTGCATGACATGGGTTGGCGGCGAAGTAGTCTTCACCTTGAAGATTTGGCGCCACTACGCTGTAATTGAGGAGTTCGAGATGTACTCGGACCATAAAGTCTGAAGTATATTTTGCTGTGAGACTCGACATGAGACACGAGATGGATGGGTTCGCAGAAGTTGCTGACTTCACTGCGGCTACCACCACAGTAGGCAAATGTAGTAGGCGATGCACACTAAATTCGGAAGTCCACGAGGAGCCTTAGGTAGTATAGCTTCGGGGTGTGCAGTGCTCTGGGCGCTGGGTCGATTTGGGCTCTGATCTGTGGCTTGATTCAGGGTGCTGGGAGTTTAGTGGCTCGCCGTCTACGTGGCCCGAGTGATTGAGTCAGTGGCGGGGCGCGAGAGATATGATGTCCATCGGGGGGCTAGAGTACGAGCGGTACGGGCGTGAGATTTGGGCCAGTTCACGCGAGATGGTAGTCTTCGATATAGGGACGGATAGTGGTTCCCCGATTGATCGGTTGAGAGAGGGTCTTGGGAGTTTCTTTGCTCGATTTGCTGGGTACATCAGTGCTTACGAAGATGTACGGGATCTTCGTCATGATATTATTGGAGTGGGATGAAGAGAGACACGTAGGGACTTTGTTCGTGATGTCTCACATGTCGCGGTAAAGTGAGCATCGAAGTAGCGGGGCTACTTTAGCCATTGGAGGTGAGCGGGTGGAAGTGTTGAGACGCGTCACGATGGACTTTGTGACCCACTTGCCGCGGATGCGGCGAAGCGTGGCGGTATGGGTGATAGTGGACCGACTCACGGTCGGCACATTTTCTAGGCGGGTGCGGATGACCTTCGCCTTGGAGAGAATCTGCTTAGGTTATACATTCGTGAGATAGTGGAGCTACATGGAGTGCCGAGTATCTATAGTGTCGGATAGAGACTGAGATTTCTGAGCGCACTTTTGGAAGAGTTTCAGGCTATGGAATACGGTTGTGATGGTGCAATGTTCCACCTCGAACCAGAGATGGGTGGATCCTAGGGACTATACGGTATTAGAGGACATGTTGCGAGAGCATCGTCCTAGATCATAGGATGGGAGGAGTATTTGCCCTTAAAAGTAAATTCGCCTATAATACTTGATTCACCCGAGGGGCGAGCATCTGAGATAATTAATGTACCCGTCTGAGGCACTATATGGGAGGTAGTAGATCAGTTATGTTGGGTAGGGTGGGAGAGAGCTCCATCACTTGGTCTGATTTGATTAGAGTGGCCTCACGAGGAAGGTAGAAGCAGTCTGACGGCGTCTTCTCCCACGGCTCGGAGCCAGACGAGAAGAGCTATACGGATGTACGGCCAGGCCTTTGGGAGTTGGTGAGGATCAACGTCTTCTTGAAGGTGATGCTGGGGGAGTGAGTCGAGTTAATGGCGTGGGAAGCTATCGTAGAGATTCATTGAACCCTTGAGATGCCGAGAGGTGAGCCAGCTCATTTAGCGTCTCTGGGTTAGCGTTACGCCCGACATGTCGGTGTCCGTGAGGTGTTTCACGTCTCCGTGGCAGTACGCACTCCCGGATCCGGCTCATGTGATGGTTGGAGGCGATTGAAGGTTGACATAGATGGGACCTTCGAGGAGGGACCGGTGCGCGTGATCGCCGTGATCGGGTTTGCGCCCAAGGCTAGTGAGGCTAGTGAAGATTACTATGGAACCTTATGGGTGGAGGAGTTCGATGGGAGCGCGAGGACACGATGCGGGTCACCTATCCCTTCTTGTTTAGGGATGAAGGTACGTGGTTTAGTTGTTTAGCTGAATTAAATAACTAGTTTACATGCATGGTAAAGTATACGTTGCATATGCATGTGAGTGTTTTAATTGTCTTGAATTTCGGAATGAAATTCCTTTTAAGGAGGGAGAATGCCAGACATAGAAATTCAATTACGGAATAAAGGCGAAGTAATTTTGAATCTGAAAATTTTAATTATAGTTAAAGTCATATTAATTCTCTAGATCTCGGATGTGAAGCGGTTATGCGGGTTGGAATCGTCTCCACGAAATCTAGTTAGCACGTAAAATTTCGTAATTTGGGCGATTCGGTGTCGGCACGTTTTGAGGAGCATCGCGTTTCGGTCAGTAAATCAGTTTTGATGTGATGAAAGCCACATATAACATGTAATCATGTACCGCAAGTGGTATGAGTAGAGGAAATGATGAAAATGGACCAGCCCAGGTGATCAGAATATCAAATACGGTAAAGAGGACGTCACATGTCATTTAGAGATTTGATTTTAAGTCATAAAAGACAAAAGAGTGAATAGTCTTTCATCTCCCTCCTAAGACAAGCGAAAAACGTGAAACTAAGTATTTCGAGTCGATCATTTGCCCGTTGAGAGAGTTTTAGAGAGAGAGCGCTTCTCTCTAAGTTTGCACCTGTCAAACCCAGTTGGCGGACTTGAGTGAAGGAAAACGATCTGGCGGAGCAGGCTCTGGCGTGGACTCCGGTTTTAAGCAGTTTCTTAGGCGCTCTTCAAGGTACAGGATTTTCACCTCCCTACTTGGGTTTTATTCCCATTTTAGTGTTTTGAAGATGTTTGAGTCGATATAGACCATTAGGGGCGGTTGGATCGGTCCCAGAACATGGGAATAGAATTATCTGAATTTTTTAAAACCAAATGGAAGCGACGTAGGCTGCTCCACGGTACAATGTGGGTATGAAAATGTGTTGATTTTGTGGGTTGAATTGTGTGTGTTGAATGGATTTGAGGCGGGAATGGCCATAGAGATGCGGGTTTATATACGAGCAGATCGAAATTATTTGAGAGCCCCAGAGCAGAAAACCCTAGGGTTTCTCTTGTTCACAGGAATGGTGCCCCAATGTATTTTTGGGAAAATCTAGTTTGATTAAGTGTTCAAATCCCGAATTGCTTGTGTTGGACATTAGCGAGTGAGCTAATTTTGGTGTTTGAAATGATAATTTCATAACATTTTTGTGTGTGATTTAATTTTAATTATGTAAATATATTCATGTTTATATATTTGCATGTGGTTTTTTAATTGTATTGGGCCCGGCATGCATCCATTAATATGCAGAACATCTAGGACCATAGGAGTTAGTGCATGAGATAAGTCTAGAGAAAATGTAGTTGGAGGGTTCAATCTAATAATGTAAAAATGGTGGAGGTAGTCTAGCTAAATAATATATCACTCCAGAGTGAATGGCCGGTTGATATATATTCATCGGAGGGTAGTCCACATGATTTATATATATCAATCGTCGGACGGCCCAAATTGATATATATACATCGGAGGGTTGTCATTAATAAAATATTGAATTCTCATACAAGTCTTGGCGAGTGTGAGAGAGTCGGTGAGGACTCGAGATCTGAGTTGGTCATGTAGACATTCAAGTAGGATCATGCATTTGTGAATGTTTGTTTAGAATGGAACATTACCTTTTGCCTTAGGTGGTGAGTAGCCCACTTGGTGAGGCCACCCCTGGCGCCCCTCCGGGGGGTGGTCCCACTCACGGGGCTGTGACGCCCCAGTCCCGGGGTGTCGGATTATTCACCGTCGGCCTGCTTGAGTCTCTATCATCGTATCCACGAGAGGCATACTGAGTAAAATAGCCATAGGCCCAGTACATCAAGTACTCATATAACAAAATCTCAACTATATTCTCATAGTTTTTCATGTTTGTTCTGCAAAAGATTTATACATATTTACAAATATTTTCTTAAAAGCCACATTTGGCTTTCTTCTCAAAAACTACCTCTCTTTAAATGCCAGTCATGGATGATCCTGTGCACGAAAGAAATTAAAAACTGACAGGGTAATGGCCAGTAGAAAATTCTCACAAGGTTACTCCCCTGTACATATGCAATGGCATATATCAAAGCAAATAATCACATTATTACATTATTTTCTATGAAATGTCTATATCATCACTGGTCACAGCCTCATGCTACTTTTTGAGTCCCAATAGGCTCCTACTTTTTGGAATGCCAAATGTGATAAACGAAGTCACACCACGGCTAAACCATTGGAAAACCCTCGATTTATTTATCAAAAACTGATTTTGATTCTTTTCCTTTATTTGTAAGGCCCGCAGTTTAGGGTTTACAGAAGTAGGACCCATGTACGCCTTTTCAACATTTTCACGAACTTACATCGTCGGGATTCATGTCCCTAGCAGTGAATAAAATGTGGGACTTTCTGCAAGGATCTACTGACTTGCTTCTTGAAACATGTAATTTATCATTTTGATCGTTACATACTCGTGAATCTCTACCTTGGACTTTGTCCATTTTCGAGTTCCGACCATGCAACAGATGAATAAACCTTACCTGCACCTTTTGGGCAATGCGATGTGGCCGTGCATATGATGCATGACAATGCATTTTCCTCGTGTTATGTAGATGAACAACACATGAAACATTTACACACCATGGATAATTATAATTGATACACATATAATCTACCTCCATACAAAACATATCAATACATCAGTAATGCCATCGATATCATTTTCACTTAGCATATTGTGGCAGTAATAACACTGAGTGGAGTCACATGGACCTCAGCGAAGTACCTCACGGCCTTAGCAAACATGAACCATTTTGGTTCCAATCCTTTCATCACACGAACAACCATGATGCACCTAGAAACTTTTCGGTTCTAGTGAAACCCTAACTTGCAGTCCATACCTTAGAGTGGCCGAATCCATGCCCATTAATTCCAAAGCTTGGAACTAATATACATGGCCTCTCATGGCCTCCCATAAGCAACCCCTACCATTATAAAGCCTTTAGGCTAAAAGTAAACCAAGTAGGAAAATATCCTACCTCTTGGAAGTTGAAGAAACTCCCAGCAGGAGTCACGTGTTGTCCTCAGGTAGCTAGACCAACTTCCCTTCTTGTCTTGAAGGAATCCGACGGTCGGATCGCCTACAAACCTAGAGAGAAGGAGGACACTCTCTCTCTAAAATGAAGAACATCCAGCCACTGCATCTCCTTTTTCCTTCTTCCCTACGTTTTGCTTCCTTCCTTTCTTTTCTTTTTGATTTTCTTTTCCTTTTTCTCTTTTCTCTTTTCTCTTCTCACCTATCTTCATTTTCTCATCTCATTTACCATATTCTCTTTTTCTTTCTCTCCTCCAATTTGGAGAATAAATCATTCGGTCAAAGGAGGAAATTGCCTCCCCCTTTCCTCATGTCTCATGTGTGGCTCTCCTTTTTCCCATAATTTTTTCTTATTTCTTAATGCCCCTTTATGACATCATGCACCACATGGCATCATATGGGCCATGGAATCCCTTCTCCCACATGGCTTAATTGTGAGCCACTACTTTTGATGCCGTGTCCACACTTCTATGGTGCCGTGACATCCCTTAACTTGCCATGTGTCATGTCAGGCACCCCACGCCTCAGCGTGAAATCTCGGCCACCTCGGAGTCTAGAAATTCGGCGTGGTAGCTAAATTCAGTGAGGCGAGTTCAGCGGAAAGTCCCGTTGCGTCATCAGAAATCTAGAAATTTCTGGTTTTCAACCGAAATTTCTATTTTGCCTTTTGAAAATTGGATTTTCTAAGGTCTTGAGCTCTGGGGCATGTCCCGCCTTTTCTTTCGCCTCAGTGAGGCACGAACCCCGAGACGAAGGACATATTGAAATGGGGAGCACTCTCGCACCAAGCTGAAATTTAGTAGCTCGGTTGGTAGTGAAGTGTCACTCGTTCAATGCTGGTCTTGGGTTGATGAGCGAAAGAACAGGGATGATGGACCACCCCTGGGTCGGAGTGGGCGAGGGTGGGGCCCTTACAAAAGGCGCCTTTTTTTGTAGGGCCCACAGCCTCAACAATGATCCCATTCATGGCTCCACAGCTCGGGGTTTCTTTGCATGCCGTGGAAACCGGGCTGGGACCATGAGCTTGAATGCCCGTTCGAGAATTAGTTTCCCTCTCTGGCTGAGCTGCTAGCTCGGTTGGTAGTGAGGCTCAGATAGTACCTAAACTCATGGTCCCCAGGCCAGCACGAGCCCTGGCTAGAGAGATAACTGTGGTGGACACCCGACCCTCGTCGGAGTGGGCGGGGGGTGAGGACTGTGATATAAAGGCGCCTTTTGCCAGGGGCCCCACCCCTGGCCCTGCCTGGTGGTCCCACTCCACCAGAGGCTATCCTGGCTCTGGGTTTCTTTCGCCTCCGTGGGCTCGAACACAGGATCATGAGCTTGGGTACCCCGTGAGAGTGGTTCCCAGCTGCCAAGGCCCAGGCTGCTTGATTGGCTGAGTGAGCTACGAGGTGGCAGCAACTGTGAGAATTTGTGAACCACCTCATCGGAAGTAAACGAGTAGAGCCACCCTCCTCTGTATATATATATATATATATATATATATATATATATATATATATATATATATGTATATATCTATATATATAAATCTATATATATAGATGTAAGATGTATATATTATATTCTATATGATATATATACTATATATAGACATTCATATACATCTATATATATATATATTTTATATATAGATATCTATATCTATATAGATTTATATAGATATATAGATATCTATATATAAAAATATATATATATAGATGTATATATATATTTATATAGATATATACATATCTATATATATAAGATATCTATATATATATATAGATATGTATATATCTATATAGATATCTATATATATATATATATATATATATATATATATATATATATATATATATATAGATATGTATATATCTATATAAATTTGCCAGCACTACTATTGTGACTTATATATAGATATGTATATCTATGCAATCACAAAGACCACTGCACTTACATTAGTACAGAGGTACCCGTAGGTACATTCAAAGCATTAACCCATATACTTTGATTTACCTTATTCATTATTCGGGACTTTATCATATAATATTTCACCACTAGACCAATAATAAGAAATGAGTTGACACAACATAATTAGTAATTGAATGTACGATATGATACTAAGGTGTCGTAACACAAAGTAGGAGTGTCGAAGAACTGATCTGAGAGTACCGAAGTACTATACGTATCCGCCACAAGCATGTAAGTGTCATTATCACTAGCGGAGGCCGGGCACCGACGTAGAGCTGTCTGCCCATGTAATGGCGGTTGCACTAGCAGTGAGTGCCGGAAGACTAATCTGAGACATGCCCGCCATCGCAATGTAAGTGTGAGCACCAGCAAGAAGACTCAGCACCGACGGAGACGTGGCCCGCCCATGTAACAAAGTACTGCGTCATTCAATATCTCGGTCCTTACTGGGCCCATAATAATATGTGCTCAGAACCTACTATCTTATCATAGGGTATTACGTCACAACACTCCAGCCATGGTGCGCTACGTCTAATTTCCGCTTTCCTTGACTTACAAATACGATGATCCTTTTCTATACTCTTATAGGGTCCTCATTAAACCAATAGACGAAGTTCGAGCAATCCACAACAAAACAAAAACCAAAAAACACCCGCAATTTTTCCATGTCGCTAACAATACGCGCCGCGTTAGTTCTTCGCCGCGGCTGTGCAGAAGTTCTCATGCCACGGCAACCCGAGGATGGAAAATCCTTTCGCCACGCTGGTGGGGACCTTCGCCGCGCGAAATCCTGGCGCCGCTGCAAGACCCTCGATTATTGTTTGGGATTTAAATATTTTGTCCATTTTTCTAAAAACCCAAACTAAAAAGCCTCAAATACTCCAAAGCATCACTTAAAACAACTCCTAAATGTATTCTCAGACACCCCTTAATCCGGGTCCGTTGACTCACCGCCAACTACAGCATCATTAGTGAGTGTCTGTTACCTGACGCTACTTTAGAAAATCTAGCAGAGTCTCCCTTTGTACGGGAGCTCTCTACCTAATTAAAATAATTTCGTATGAAACCTATCCCTGCACCAATTTATATTCAATATATCCAAGAGATCAAATCACATGAGTAATACGGCCATTTAGGCCTACAATGATCCTCATAATACATAATAACCATGAAGTCAACTATATACCCAATAGTTACAAGAGTTCAAATGTTTTACTTCTTATACAACATATAATAAAATTAGGAAAATTCTAATACATGTGATATCGTCAAGTCAAAGCCACAAACCGCTTTCAATCCATGGTCTCTAGGATGAGCCTCCTGTGACGCTCCTCGTAACGGAAAGGGGGATCCCATCGACGGTGAGTTAAAGCTCGTGAGAGAATCGCCTAAGTGGGCTACCAACACCAAAAATGTTCCACTAAACAAACATAAGCAAATGTATGATCCCGGCTTTGAATGTCTACGCAGACTAACTCGTATCCCGGAAGCCTCACTGATTTCTCTCTTCACACTCAGCTTAAGCTCTCAGAGGAGAATTAATTTATTAATGGGCATCCTCCATGAATATATATCAATCGTCAGCCCAAGATTGATATATATACCGTTTCAGGACTACCCTCCGATGAATAAATATCAATCACGTCCGTCGGTCAGATATATTCTTTAGTTTGTGGACTACCCCTCCGATGAATATCAACCGCGCCCGACGGTTGATATATTCTTTAGTTTGTGGACCACCCTCCGATGAATAAATATCACCGGCTGCCCGGACGGTTGATATTATTTAGTTTGACTACTCCTCCGATAATTTATATTTAGACTAATTCTCCGAACCTTGTTTCTCTAGACCATCTCATGCACCTCATTCCTATATTCCTAGGACGCCTCAAGGCATATGGAATGCATGTATGCCGCTTCCACTGGGCTTCTAAATCATGCAAATATATATATGAATATATTTACATAAAACTTTAAATCATATATCAAAATTAGCCTACCTGGGCTAATGATCATACACTAGTAATTTAATTTAAATCACCGCCAACACGCATTTCATAAAACATATTTTTGTAATTGGCGCCGGCAATAGTGAAACCCTCGCTACCATTCCAAACGAGTCTGACTTGCTCACTCAGTGAACCCGCAATCCACGGCCATATTTCCCGGCCCAAAGCAGGTCGCTGAAGCATTTAATGCACAAATTAACACCCATCACAACCAAACAACCCCTAACATCCATGGACAACAGCTTCAATAACCACAAGAGAAAATCCCAAATAGCTCCCACACTGTCCATGTTTTGGGACCGATCAAACAATTACCTACCAACCAACCAACATCAAAACCCTTAAAAATGGAACAAACGCAAGTAGGGAGAAATCCTACCCTTTGAGTTGTCAAAACCTCAACTAAATCCACGCGTATCGCCCGCGTAGGGAACGTTCTCCCTCAGACCGAAGTCAGATCACTGGATCTTCTAGTAAATCTAGAGAGAAGCTTGCTTCTCTCTCTAAAAATGACCGCCGTTAACCTGACCTCCTGCCTTCCAAATCACGTTTTTTCTTGCTTTCAATTTGAAGAAGAAGGCCACTGTAGCCTTTTTTATTCTCTAGTTCACTATCCCCATTTTAATTGATTAATTCTTCTTTACCGGGGCTATGACCTAAGACTCAATTTCACTATCCATTTTCATAATTTATCACCATACCACTTATGGTACATGAGTATTATGCTATAGTGCTTTTCGGGTTTGATCGGGGGGTCCAGATTTACGGCACTCAAACGCTGATGCTTAAAACGTGGCTACCCGAATTGTCTCAAAGAAATTAAGTGGAATTTACTTGCTAACTAGATTTCAAGTGAGACGATCTCAACCGCGTAATCCGTTGTCATCCGAGATCTGTGGAATTAATTACGGGACTTTTAACCGTAATTATACCTGAATCAAAATTAATATTTATTCTTTATTCCGTGAAATTGAAATTTCGGTTTTATATTCTAACCCAACCAAACCAAACATAGAGATTAATTAGGGCTTTTCCAAATCCTAATTCAACATTTGTAAGTTAGGTTAACTTATATCCATATACCATAAAACCAAGAATCCATACAAACCTACTCATCTTAAGGAAAATAGGTATTACTAACCCAACTTTCAAGTAATCTTGTTAGATAGATTCTAACTAAACCCTTAGAAATGAAAACAAACTAAAATCCATACAAACCCAAAGCAAATTCAAACAAACCATAGCAACCAAACTAGTATCCAAACCTTTTCGTTTCCCTTCTTCTTCTTCTCTTCTCTCTCCCTTCACGTATGAACTTCAAATGCCCAAAATGAGAGACCACTTGGTCTATCCTATTTTGGGAGCATGCTGTTTGGCCACAAAATGCATTCTTTTAAGTTTCATTTATTACACTTTGGTCCTTCAACTCTTTTCTATTTGCTCAAGTTATGTTATTTCTATAATAGCCTCTACATCTTTTATCTTATGACTTTAGTCCCGTTTCTTGACAAATTAAATTTGTTCCTTACTATTTCTGGGTTTCGATTTCATTTTGTATCACTTCATTTAAAACAAATTACACCTACAAAATAATCTCTAAAATATTGAAAAACTTGACTAGGTAATATTTAAGAGCAATAGAATTAAATTGACTCTCTGAAAAACAAGACACAAAAGATCGTCTATAGGTCAGAACTATCGTACCCAGCTGCTTTACTAAAAGTGTAACTAGAGGATTAAAGGACAACATTTCTGAAATTTGAAAAAAACACTAAATCAAAAAATATACCAATAAAAGTAGGCTTATATTGCAACAATACTTCTAGCTTCCATTATAAATACTAATGCTGAGCAAGACATTTATAACAAACCAATATTTCAATATTGATTAATGGTAAGTGTCCCACCAAGTCGCCACCGAAACTCAAGAAAATAGTAACTATGACAGTGGTGAGTTTCCTTATATTACATGCGAAAGTCCTGTAAGTCAGTCACCTGTCCTCCCGAAACTCTCAATTAGGCTCTACTTTGTAACAGGACTTTCCTAGACACAAACAACAAGTCACTATCCATGGAAAATTTGATCCTAAAATTTACCACAGATATAAAAATCAATCAAACTTTGTTTCAATAAACTTAGACTTTCACAATACTAACAGAGTCTCGTAGAGTTCTGATTATTAATGTTACTTAGAATTAAATGTAATAACTGATTAATTTAATTTCAAATTTATCTTGCATTATTCAAGTGTTATCGACGTTAGGTCATAAAACCTCATTAAAAATTGAATTATGTTAGATATAATCCAATAAAATCCTGGTCATGTTTATCCATTAGTAGCATCACATAACCATTTTATTACAACTTTAATGGAGCTCAGAGGTTTCAAATTAATGCTAAATTAATTCTCAAACACGGTTCTATTAGGTTTTACATGATAATAATTGTAAGACCCGAGAAATTCCAAATTCGATAAGGGCAAACTGTAATTTACTACAAAATTATAATTACGGCAAAATCCATAATTAATTCCTCAGATCTCGATGACAAACTGATTGTACCGTTGAACTGGGTTTCTGCGAAATCGAAGAAAATGAAATTTTAATTGCTTGAGACAATGAATGAGGCACGTTTTCTCGCATCAAAGGTTTCGAAGCCAGAAACTGATTTTCGATGCGCGATCTAAAGGCACATATAGCATGTACCAAGTAAATTACAAGGGTATGAGTAGAGAATGATGAAATGGACTGGCCGAGGTAGTCGAACATCAACTGAGGCAGTACATAAAATGTCAATTTTTGAATGTTATTGAGCTTAGATGCCAAATTAGAGAATAGTGCCTATCTTCCCACTTTAAACAAGCCAAAACGTGACTTTCAAACCAGTGGAGATGCAGTAGGCGTAGAGGACCAAAATGGTGATCGACATAGAGAGTCTCAATTTCTCTAGGAAATACACGCGACGGACCAGTTGAGTTTCTGACGAAAGCAAGAGGGAAACGCTCACGGAGCAGTCACGGGACCCTGGGTTTGCGAGTTTTTACACCTGGGAGGCAAGATTTTCCCGCTTGTGTTTTTATTCCCATTTTTAAGGTTTTACGATGTTTCGGTTAGTTTGAGGCCGTGAGGGGTTGTTTCTGATCGGTCCCAAACATGGGACCGAATTGTGGAATTTTTCGGGATTTTTGGATACCGTGACTGCCTAGAACTGAAGTGGGCTGTCTAGTGGAAATTGGCACAAAATGCATGTTTGAGATGATAAAGGCCGAATACTCAGATCGGTCTCAAACATGTAAATCAATTGATAAAAATTGAGAAATATGGAGTGCACTGTATCGCCCACCTGATTTTGTGTGAAATCATGATTTGTGTGTTGATGTGGCTGATTTCGGATTGAGGCCGGAAATGGTCGAAACCGGTTCACTAAGGAACCGAAGATTTAGATTTTGTGAATAGAAAACTCAGGGTTTTACTATCTCAAATAGTGTTCTAAGAACAACACGTATCATGTGTTTGGTTATAATCTGAATCGAATTATTTGTGTTTGGAAACATTAGCCTAAGTGAGCTTACCTCTTGGTGTGTGAAAGATAAAATCATAATATGTTGTATGATTAATTTATGTAATATATCTATATATTTGCATGTGATTTACTGTACTGAATCAAGAATATATGTGTTCATATGCACCAGACAACTTAGGGATTAGTAGAAGGAGGTATTGACCCAAGCCCAGAGAGAAAAGGTCCTGAGGTAGTCTAAAATGTTAACTTGAGGGTAGTCCGTAAACTAAATAATATATCCTCTGGAGCGGCCTAGCTTCATTTATTCACGAGTGTAGTCCATTAAACAAACACATAGATCAAATATCGAAAGTGGCTCGCTTGATATTTATTCATCGGAGGTAGTTCACAACAACATTATATATCAATCATGAGTGGCCCAATCTATATATGTATTCACCTGAAAGCCACCCACCACAACACACACTTTACATGGCCAGGGCGAGTGTGAGAGAGCCTGAGGACCCTGGATCCAAAGCACTGCAGAGACCCAAGCAGGATCATGCATTTGCTTGAATGGGCGTTAGTCTAAACATTGCACTGCACTTAGTGGTGAGTAGCCCACTCTAGGGCGATTCTCCTAACAGCTTTAGCTCACCCCGCGTGGATCCCCCCTTTTCGCATGGAGCGTAAAGGAAGACTGCTCGTCCCTGGTAGTCGATAAGAAGAAAGCCTGGTGGCTTTGATGATATTTACAATGTATTGAATCTGAGTATTCAACATATATGGTATAAAGAGTAAAACATTTGGATATAGTTTGGATATATGTTGAAACACTGATTGATGGAGGCCCAAGTGGCCGTATTGGATATATATATTGCATATATTGTTGATTGGAGACGGAGTTTATCACGGGTTTTGTATTTGGGTAGAGCTCACGATCTCTGAAAGGAGACTGCCGATTTTCTAAAGTGGCGTCGGGTAACTTGAGCCTCCACTTATGTCCGTGAGTTGTGGGTGAGTCAACGGACCGGGTTTAAGGCGTCACGACTTGGTATCCCAGGCTTAGGTATCGCCAGTGCTGGGAGCTACGGTTTGGGTATCCATCACCACTAGGTGGTATGGTGTGGAGTATAGGTTTATGGGAACCTATGGATAGAAAATGGGCTTAGGTATAGTTCGGATGAAACATCACCACTAGGTGTGGTTTGATGATATGTATAGGTATGAATTACCTAGGAAATCACGGGACAACAGGACCTTGCATGCATGTGTTGGTGTGTTTTGTGTGATTGGATTTTTGTGAAGTGTCTTGTAGCAGTTTGCAGTATAACATGAATTTGTAGGTGTTATGTGATTGGAATTTTATGGGTGATATGCTTGGTTGATAGCATAGGATGATGTGAGGAACATTTTGGGTGTTTACGGTGTGTAAGCTTGAACCAGGGTTAACCAAAATAAATTCATAATTTATTTAGTTTAGTGGAGAAGAAAGGTAATTTTTAAGGTTTCTGGGTGTAAGCTGAAAGAAAATTAAATGAAATAAATTTTACTAAATTATTTGGGATGTTGGAGAGAGTGAGAAGAAATTTTTAAAGCAAAAAGAAAATAGATTTTTCAAATTTATTTGGTTATATGGAGGAGAAAATAATTTTCTAAGATTTCTTAGTGGTAAAATTGAAAGAAAATGGAAGAAAATAAATTTTATAAATTTATTTGAGTGGAGAAAAATTTTCAATGAAAAGCTGGAAAAAAGGAAAATAAATTTTATAAATTTATTTAGTTATGAAGGTGGGGAAAACAATTTTCTAAGGTTTCATATGGTATAAAATTTAAGAGAAAATGGAGAAAATAGAATTTTTATAAATTTATTTGAGTGTCGAAAAATGAAAAAAAAAAATGATTTTATGAATTTTTGTGATTTTTTAAATCTTGAAATAATGAGAAAATTTTTTTAATTAAAGAGAAAATGAAAAAAATTTATGGTGCGAAATTTTTGAAGGGCTCTTGCCAGTTGTATTGTGAAGGATTTTTGTATTCTTGGCCGGGTTGATTTATATTGCAATAGGAAGGTTGGAAGGCTAGATTGTATTGCAGGAATAAGCTTGGTTGAGTTGCAATACAAAGCGTATTATAGCAATCTTGTATTACGAAATTTCTTGGGTGAGAATCCTGATAAAATTTAATATCATGTGGTTTGTTGGTATTTGGAGTCTTTGGCGCCTGAATTGGGCGTATGGCGGCGCGAAGCTGGCAAGCGGCGCAGGCGCGCTCGGCCTTGGCGTAGCGGGCGGCCCCGGCGCCTGGCGGCGAGGCGGCCCCAGGCCCAGCCTTGACGCGGGCGGCGGGTGTGAGCGGGCGGCCGCGTAAACGGCGGCGCGGCCGAGGTGCGAAGCGTCCGCAGGCCGCATGGGCGTCTGTGAGCGCTTAGCCCCTTGAGACCCAGCGGCCGAACGAAACGAGCGCGAAGTAGCCTTGGCCCGTGAAGCGACGGGAGCACGAGGCATTTGAGCGTGGCGCTGAGGCTCACGGCACAGGCGTGCCACGATCTTGGCCCTTGAAATTTGGGCGTCTTGTGGTCATTAGGCTAGTTTGGTGCCACGGTGCACTTGGCTCGGCTCGACTGGATTTTTGGAACAGTTGACTGATGCATTCATGAGTCATTAAATGAACTAACGTTCATTGTAAAATAAAAAAATTTTGAAAAAATTAAAATAATATTTATTAAATTCCAAATAAAATAAAATCAAATCAAATAATTTTGATAAAATTTACCGAAAAATAAAATTTTCAAAATAAATTTTTGAAAATAAAATTTTATTGAAAACAATATTTTAAGCCTTGAGAATTGATTGCGTATACAACGAGTTATGTGTATGATTAGTGTCTCGGGGCGTGGTTATGCCTTAGAGATCTTGTATTAGACTAACTACCATTTGAAATGGTGATTCTTGTGATAGTTCTTGTCTGAAATTATATGCATGGTGTGATGCGTATGGGAAAATGGGTGAATGCTAAGGTTGGGAATTATTATGACCTTAAGGATTTGGGTCTTTGAAATGAGCAAGAGCCTAGAATTTTATAGAAATTAAAATGAATTAAGTGGTTGGAATTTAGCACCATAGGAAATGAACGGGTTAGTTCATGGTTGTAAAGTCTGTTAGTAATCGATCACGCATTGCTAGTCAGGCCGAAATGAAAAATTAATTGATTTTTATTTGCCATGTTGATTGTGTAAATGGGTGATAGAAGACGGGGCGTAGAGGGCGTCCACGGGGGCCTTGGTCGGGCACCATTGACAATTGACCGGCCCGCTTGTATTTGATCAACGAGGGCCGTGGGGTCGTAAGTGTTGCAAAGGCTGCTATTGCAATTCAATATAGCGGTGGACATGGAGATCCTAGTAACCTCCAGGAGGTTTGGGACGTATCATCCTCAGAGCATTCACGGGGGGTAGAATCCAGGTGGTGGTAGACCATTGGTTCATGCAGATCGAAAAAGTGTTAGAGGCTATGGAGATTACCTCTGACACGACCGGGATTAGACTAGCTGCATTCCAGCTAGAGAGTGAGGCCCAAATATGGTGGAAATGGGCAAGGACCTCTAGAGACCTTAGAGGGCCGTTGCATATAGATTCTCCCTAAAGTTAGAGGGCGAGAATGGAATGCAGATAATAGGTTGCGAGTTAAGTCTCGGACTCTACTCACAATGGACCTGAGGATTATGGATATGTCAGAGTTCGATGTCATCCTTGGGATGGATTGGTTGGCCAGTTTACAAGGTTGTTGCCGATTTGTGAGCGCGGGGAGAGTTACCGCACACGGGAGGCTGTACTCGTGTTTATATTTAGAGCGGCCTGATGTTTGCCCCAGACAGTATATGAGTCCAAGTGCTAGGGACAGTTGGCGGGTTAGCTAGCGAGCCTTACCCTAGAGGACGAGGTGAGACCAGACTTAGATCTACCTCGAGTGGTTTGCGAGTACGCGAATATTTTTCCAGATGAGCTACCTGGACTACCTCCACATAGGGATGTAGACTTCTGTATCGAGTTACACCCTGGTACTTTAACCATCTCTATGATTTCGCATAGGATGTGGGTTGGTCTGGAACTTCGAGAGTCAATTACAGGCTGTGGACAAGGGATTATTAGTAGAGCACTTCACCATGGGGCGCCGGTTCTAGTTAAGCGAAGAAGAGCGAGCCAGCCGGGTACGTGAAGTGGCTATAGGCAATTGAACCGGGTTATGATCGAATCGGTTACCCATTCTTAGAGGATGGAGTAATTTATTTGAGTAGTTGTGAGAGGTGCGAGTCTACTCCAAGATAGACCTTACCGCCTTTGGTTTTTCATCGGTGAGTTAGGGAGACAGGATGTCCCTGGGAAGCTGCGTTTAGGGCTGGCGTTAGGGAGCACTTTGAGTTCTGGTGATGCCCTTTGGATTGACGAATGCGCATTCTATGGACCTCATGCATCAAGGTGTTCCAACCTTATCTAGATCGGTTGTCGTAGTCTTCGGGGTTGACATTTTGATCTACTCGGTCTGTGGCCCCGAGCCCGAGGGTCCGTTGTTGCCGTCGACCAGCGAATACGAGTGGAGGGTCGGGTTGCGACACATTAGCGTCTGACGAGAGATCTCGCATGCAGAGGGCTCTACCCAAATACAGTACCTATATGCTGTCTAAAACGTCAATATGTGCAATATATATCTGACATGAGTAAAATTGCCTCTTGGGCTCATGGCCAATACTCATAAATCCAATTATCATAACTATTCTTCAATTATCTCTCGATAATTCAATAGTTGTGCTTTTGTTTATACAAACATATATTAAAATCTACAATTCTAATACATATTATGTCCAAAAACCATCAAGCCATAAATCGGCTTCTTCAAAATCAACCTCAAAGTGAGATGTCTCCTCGGCGCTCTTGTACTGAAATAAAAGGGGTCTACGGCCAGGTGAGCTAAAAAGCTCAGTAGGAGAATGCATGCAAGTGGCTACTCACCACCTAAGTGCGATTGCAATGCTCAAGAAAACACATACTCAAGTAAATACATGATCCTACTTGAATGTCTACATAATTACCCCATGTCACGAGTTCTCACCGACTCACTCACACTTGCCTAAGCCATGTATGAGAAAATAATCATTTCAAAACAAAACTTTGTTCTTGAAAATATACCCTAAGAAATATTCGGTAAAATATGCATTACCCTCCGAGTGAATTGGTTGGTGAGCTTTCCGAAGCAGTCATGGTCCTCATCAAAAATGATACGTTGATCTCCCAACCCAATTCTCCGAATATAACTATGAAATTCTTCATAAAACATATCACGTTTTTACAAAAATGCCTTGTGGTCACTCACACCTAATTCCTAGGCTACCCGGTGCATATGAAAATGCATTATGCCATTTTCAAATCATTTACCATATAATCCACAACGCATATTTTCAATCAACTACAATTACACGCATGTAATTCCAGCACATCAAGCATCTTGATTTAGCTGATTGAAGCGAATCATAAATCATCTCGATGACACAACCACGATTTAATTTCCATGTAATTGTGTCATTTGTCTTTACATTGCATTAACCCATTAATTCCTTGATGACCGCTCTCAAATTTATTTGTACACACACCAAGCCATTCAATTCACACAATTTCAATGCCATAATACATGGACCTTTATGGCCGTTCACCTGAAACAGGACGGTTTCTGATCCCAACAGGCAAGAGTAGAACGTCATGACTGACCCACCCCTTCTCGGTTCCTCTTGGTGGAGCCGATTTAATATTCAGTCCTACTCTTCAAATAGAATTTATTCAATAAATTCTAACACACACTCCCTCACGATTTCACGGAGGTTCACGGTGTCGAAAAGTCTCCAAATTTTCCATAATTCGGTCCGTGTTTTGGGACGATCAACGGCTCATTCCTGCCTTTTCCTATAAATGTGATTCAAAGCACATACAATTTTGGAATTTAAAAATTTAAACAGCCCTATTTCACAGGGGCGGTCACGGCCATCAGAAAGAGTCTCAAAATTCCTGATTCGGTCCCGTGTTTGGGATAGATCAAACGACCCCTCACGGCCTCAAACCAGCGAAACATCAACCACTAAAAATGGGAATAAAAGCGCAAGTAAGGAAAATCCTACCTCTTGGAGTTTGTCAAAACTCGCAAATCCGAGGTCCCACTTGGCGTAGCTGCTCAGCGTAGAAACGTTTCCTTCTTGCTCAGTCGAGAAATCAATGGTCGATCTGCGGGATCTTAGAGGAAAGCTGTCTTTCAAAACCCTCTCAAAAAACCAGCCCTTTGGATCCCAAAATGACCTCCCCGTTTTGTCTTTGATTAAATGAAGGAGATGAAGCACTGTGAGAATTTCGTCTTCTAGTGACTTAAAATCATATTCGAAATGACAGTCCACGTCCCTCCTTGCAGATTTGATATTCGGCACTACCTCGGCCATCCATTTCATCACTTTTCTACTCATACCACTTATGGTACATGAGTACATGTTATATGTGGCTTTCGTCGCATCGAAAACCGATTTACGGCACCCGAAACGCGATGCCTCGAAAAACGTGTAAATTCTATTTGTCTCGAAAATTTCATTTCACGTGCCCCAACTGAATTTCGTGAGGCGATTCCAACGGTGCAATCCGTTTGTCATCGAGATCTGAAAATTAAATACGGATTTTAACTATAATTACAATTTTGTAATCAAAATTGGTGCCTATTTGAAATTGGAATTTCTCGGGTCTTACTGTTGAGTAGAGCATGGTATCACTTGAGAGTTGTGTTACGATTGTTCAAGATACATCATTGTGTATACCAAGTTGATGAGTGCGGTTTGGCTTATTGAGGTGAGATTTTGGGACACGTGGTGTCAGCACCAGGAGTGTCAGTCGACCTAGAGAAGGTTGAGGCAGTGATGCGTTGTGAGAGACCGAATGTCAATCTTCGAGATACGTAGTTTCTTGGGATTGGCTGGGTATTACAGGAGATTCGAGGATGGATTGAAGTTGTCCATTCGGGATAGGATCGTAGGACTTCACCTACGGGACATGGACTCCATGGTTGGGGCGGCCCTGACCATAGAGAGATTAGAGTAATTGGAACACTTTCGGGATACGGGTGTTGGTAGCGGAAGGGGAGGATCCAGCTTTCTCTAGTTAGGGAAAGGCGGAAGACTTGTAACCACCTTGGATTTCGGGACCTAAGGGCAGGTTGGGCACAGTGGCGAGTTGCCCCCGGAGACGAAGTCCCCAGACTTTGGGATAATGCGTTGATTAGCCATAGGACATGAGTATACAGTTCGTTCCTCCACACAAGTGGGGTTAGAGGAACCAGTTCCCGGTTCGAGGTGCTTGCTTGAGCACTCGGCGATGCAATGGGCGGAGGGGCGGTGTGGGTCGAAGTGGGACGGATCGAGTTGGCGCGGCCCAGGCGTTGTGGACATGGAAATTAGACCTATTGGTTGTTGATGTAGTTTGACATGGATGAGTTGACAACCATTGGGTTGTCGATGAGTGAGACTGAAGTAGAGTTGTCATACTCGACACGACATTGGATTTGGGCTTAGAGGTTAAGGCCTTTAGAGAAGCCAAGTGGATCATTCTTCACAGGGTGAAGGGTGAGAGTCGACTGATAGGTCGGGATTATGAAGTGAGATCTACGAAGATTACGCGCCATGGTGGAGCAAGGATTGGGTTGTCACAGTATGACATCATTGCGTTCGTATGCACGGTAACATCCCGTCGAGTCGGGTGTGGGTGCACGGTATGGTCATTCACTACTCTTGGTGAGCGCGGGTTGAGTTGTCTTTAGGACTACGTCTAATAAAGACTCATAGTTGAATCAGGAAATGTAAGAGATTCAAAGTGTAAGCCGAGAAGTTATGTGGCTCGAGATGAAAACACAGGGACATGGTTATCACGTAGACTGAGAGTTGAGTGATAGGAGTCGGGGGTGACTCGAGGTTTGGATACCCTTTGGAAATTGCATTGGGTGTTGTTGAGCTGGCAAGGGCTCGGTAAATGGATGTCATGCATGGCATGGATTGAGTTGACAGTCCATTGGATTGTCAGTAATTGTGACCTTGGAGAGGTTAGCGGTTACACACCAAGCAAGGGTTGTGTAGGGTTACGTGTTGTGAGTGATATGATTGTCTTGAATTTCGGGACGAAATTCTTTTTAAGGAGGTGAGAATGTAAGACCCGAGAAATTCCAAATTCTGGAATAAGGGCAAAATCGTAATTTTGATTACAAAATTATAATTACGATTAAAAATCCATAATTAATTCCCTAGATCTCAGATGATGAAACGGATTGCACCGTTGGAATCGTCTCGCGAAATCTAGTTAGCACGTAAAATTTCGCGAATTTCTGGCGAGGCGGTCGAGTCGATACGTTTTTCGAGGCATCGCGTTTGGGTCTTAGTAAATTGATTTCCGATGCGACGAAAGGCACATATAGTGACGAGGTTGGGCAGGATACCCTTCGAGGTACCGGGTGGTCACTTTAGTGAGTCCCATTGTACAATCTACAGGGAATGCCTTGAAAGGGCTAGCCTAAAAGAGTAAACACTGCTGACACTATAATACCTCAGATATATAGATAAATCCCGGCCCAGGCCTATCGGGTAGGTCATAACCATCATACATAAAGGAACTCAATGAGTTTAATATTAATGTCAGAGCGTTCTAAGAATATCGTGGATTTAGGGGTACAGAGAATAGAAATGAATAAGTCTGACCTATGACTCGGAATGAATCGTGTGATGGGGTACGGCAGGTTGTGGCGGAGAGGCGACGTCGAATGCGAATAGGCCTACGGCCCACGGCCTGGACTGGGAGCAGTTTAAAGCGATAATGTGAGATGGAAATCTCGGTGAGTGGCATAGTTTATAAGGAAAATAACATTTTTATATTTCAATAGTTCTCCTCTCAAAACCTTGGGTTAAATAACTGCCAAAAGTTACTGTTTAGAGCATTTTCGCGACCAAAACTTTTACCCCAGGTCGACATATGCGGATCATGCTCAACAAATTAAGCCCCGGTCCCGATGTTAAGAAAACATAATACGAGCGTACCTGACATAAAGCCAGAAGCCTGAGAAACATATATAGTCATCAAGTGATAAAAATAACCATGAAATGCACCAAAACCATAGATATTAAAATAGTTTATACCACATTTAGAAAATCAATACTTTGTCCATACACATAAACCAGTTGTGCAGTACCATGTACTCATCACAAACCGTCGAGTAAGCAGGCCTCACGTCAGTGGCAGGCCAGAATGCAAACCGTCGGGTCAAACCGACCTCACGTTAAGTGGCAAGCCCGAATACCAATGTCGGGTCAAGCCGACCTCGCGATGCAAGTGGCCAAGCCACGAGAATGTGGTCAGATTGAAGCCAGGCCTCACGTTGCGTGGCAGGCCCGGAATGCCAGAGCCGTGGAATCAAACCGGCCTCACGGCGATGTGGCGGCTAATGAAGCCGTCGGGTCCAGACAGGCCTCACGGCACCGTGGCAACTAATAAACCGTCAGGGTCGACCAGACCTCACGGCAGCGTGGCAACTAATACTTGGATTCTCCATTCTCCACATGTACCTTTCCGGCAATGCAGGTATCGAGTCGGTCCACAAAATTTCAGATCCCCCTTTTTTCTTTACAATAGTTTTGAGATGGTTACAACCTCAATCCATGTACCAAAATGTCAAGCACCACCCAGGCTCATCCACGAACACCCAGTAAAACTTTCAAATAGTTAAAATGTTGACAAAATTCACATGAAATGATAACTTGTTTATATGAAACCGAAAATCATATTCGAATGCAACCAACCATCTGATCAAAACAATATATATACCGTATTTAATCACAATAGATATATCCTCTGATACCCCAAATCATTTAAAAACATATAAACCACTCATGATTTATAGACGCTCAGTCAGCTCCCCTACTTGAGGATCGTCTCGGCCGTGAGTGCACCGTAATATAGATAAAACTCTACTTAGGCTCACAATAAGCGAACCAACAACCTTAGGATGCGAGAAGGCCTTAGAATAGCTGTTAGGCTAAGCGAATCCAAATTGGACTCAGAGCCGGGTCCAATTACACGATGTGCCCTATGGGCTAGATGCCTAAAGTGGGGCTTTTCACGGAAGCAATTTCTCGAGATTGAGCGAGTCAATAATTCTAAAACATCAATTTCACTAATACAACTTCAATTTTGTCCAATTTGACCAATTGATACTCTATTTCAGTCTAGGCTTCGGTAGTACAAAAACAACCTAAAATGAAATTAATAAGCAATGTTAGAATTTACAAACCAGCATATCAATGACCCGAGAGACCGGGAATTCATTGGTACCATTGCAGCGGTCTAACAGTCGCTGTGGTGGCCGAAAAACCCTATCTAAGCTTCGTCCGATTTTGGTTTCGTTGTAACTTCCAAACGGTGCGAAATACGCAAGGGACCACATCGGAAGTAGTTTAGAGAATTAAAATGGTGGAAGGAGCATGGGGTGGCCTGGAAGTGGCCGGAAAATGGCGAGGAAATCACAAAGCTTCGGGTGAGAAGCGGTTGCAGCCGCCGTCCGGATTCGGCCGGCCGGATCCGGCAGCGTCCGTGGCGGATTGGCCGTGAAATGTTCTGGCCGGCATCGTCCGTGGTGGCGCACCTGCCTCATGGTCTGGCGCGTGTGGCTGTTGGTTGGCAGGAGGTGCAAATGCGGTTCCATCTTCACGGCGCGGTGGCTGTAGCTTGAATGGTGTTCCTGGTTTGGAGGTTTCTCTTAGGTTTTGGGGTTAAAAAGTGTCAACTAGGCTAGGGTTTCATTTGGAGATCCCAAACTATGTTTATATATAAGATACAGGTCAATTTCGGGTAAAAATCAGGACATAATTTAGACAACGATAAGTGCTATTGTTGAACTTCTAATAGTAACTTTTTATCAGGTAAAGTCGGATTGTGGCGATTCACTTGTCTAATGGACTCGTATCGGCTGAGGGCCTACGAGAAATGGTGCCTTGATCAGCCCAAAATTATTCATTCTTGAAAAAGTCAACTTGGTCCAACCCACTAGAAAGTGTTGGTCAAACCTAGTCAACTTTGGTCCAAACTTTAGTCAAGCTTGGTCAAACACGTTTCAAACTTATGTATTAGCCCAGTACGGGTCATTGTCTACCCCCACTTAAAGAAAATTTGATCACGAAATTATTTTTGTGTTATGCGGAGATGGGGATGCGGCTCATGTCCCGGTCTCCGCTCCCAGTCGCTCCCTCGACTAGGTGGTTTCTCCAAATTAATAAGACGAAATTCAATTTACGGAATAAGGAGCAAATCGTAATTTGATTCTGAAAATTGTAATTTCGGTTAAAAATCCATTAATTAATTCTCGTCTCGATGGAAAAGCGGATCATACCGTTGGAATGGATACCGAAAAATACGGATTAGCACGTAAAATTTCGTAATTTTCCGAGACAGTCGGAAGTTACACGTTTTTCGAGGCATCGCGGTTCGGGTCTGAAATGTCGGTTTTTCAATGCGGCGAATGCATATAATGTCTTTCATGTCTGTAAGGTGGTATAGTAGAGAAATAATGGAAATGGACGGCTAGGAGTAGTAAGATATCAAATCTGGTAAAGAGGGACATTTTAGGCTGGCATTTGACTTTAAGTCACTAGAGGCCAAATTAAGCGAATAGTGATCATCCATCATTTAATGCAAATGAAACCGTGGAAGCCATTTTAGATCTGATGAGTTGAACTTTCAAATTCTAGAGAGAGAGTGCCGACTATATACAGAAATATCTGTGATCGGGCCAGTTGGATTTCAGCAGACAGAAGGGAAGCGTTACGCGGAGCGGTGCGCGTGGATACACAGGTTTGCGAGTTTTTGACAGCTCCATGAGGTAGGATCTCACACGTGTGTTTTATTCCCATTTTGAGTGTTTTCGATGTTTCGGTTAGTTTGAGACCGTGAGGGCCGTTTGGTCGGTCCCAAAACATGGGGCAAGATTGTTAGAATTTCTTAGGGTTTTCCCCCCCATCAGTGAGTCTTGAAACTTAGGGGCTGTTTGGGTGGTTTATTTCACCAAAAAATTGCTTTAAATGCATGCTTGATATGAAAATGCAGGGAATGGGTGTTTGATCGGTCCCTGAACATGGGACAGGTGTGGAGATTTTTAGGCATTCTTGGAGGCGGTCAGGGGCTGTTGGGAGTGGAGTGTTTATATCATAATTTATTAATAAATTATGCTTTGGTGTCTATAAGATAGGAGATGGGCAAGAAATTAGGTTCGAAAGGTGGAGCTAGGGTTGGTTTATGTGGGCTGCCGGGTGGACTGACCTTCTTTGGGTTCGGGATGGTAAGCAGGTCCAGGGGTTGTGAAAATGGGCCATAAATGTCCATGTGTTTTGGTATGGATTAGGCGGGAATGGCCATGGATTCAGTTCTGGGTGAGCCCAGTTGATTTGTGATTTTTAGGGAATAGTAACCGAGGGTTTCACTATTCCCGAAACAGTGTTCTAAAATATATTTTGTGGAAATATGCGTTTGGTCGAGGTGATTTATTCGTGCTCGTGTTTGATCATTAGTAAGTGACTGTGATGTGATATAGGTTGTATAATAATTACATAACATGATTGTGTGATTTGATTTATGCGTGATATATTCATGTTTATATATATTTGCATCCATTATGAATTAGTGAAATGGCATCATAATCCATTTCATATGCCTTTGGGGTATCCCAGAAGAGAGATGAGGAGTTAGTGCATGGTATAAGTGCAGAAGGGTTTAGGAGGATGGTACAAAAATGTAAGTCTATCGGAGGGTAGTCCATAAACTTAAATATCAATCGTCGGATGACGATTTGATGTTTATGGAGGTAGTCCACCGACATTATATATATCGATCGTCGGGCGGCCCAATTGATATATACATCGGAGAGGGTTGTCCACCCCAATAATATAATTCTCATACGAGGCTTAGGCGAGTGTGAGAGGGTCGGTGAGGACTCGGGATCTGAGTTGGTCATGTAGACATTCAAGTAGGATCATGCATTGCTTGAATGTGTGTTTAAGTGGAACATTACTTAACACTTAGGTGGTGATGCCCACTTAGGGCGGGTCTGCGGGCTTTAGCTCACCGTCGTGGGATCCCCGCTTTGCAGATAGGGCGTGCGAGACGGCTCGTCTGGGAATTTGTATTTAGAAGAAAGTGGGATGTGAAGCTGTTGATGTTTATTACATGTATTAGAATGCTTCTCATTTTAATATATGTGTTGTATAAGTAAATCATTAACTCTTACATTATGGATATATTGAATAATGCCCAGAGATATATTTGTTTTGGATATAGTGTGATTAGTATTGGTTTGGGCCCCGAGGCGGGTTTGTCAGGTGATTGAGCGTTGGGACGAGGTTTTATGAAGATTTGTATTTGGGTGACTCCCAGTACAAGGAGACTACCCAGATTTTAAAGTAATGTCAGGTCACGACATTCCACGGTATTCAGCGGGTTGTGGTGGTCGCGGACCCCGGGATTGGGCGTCACGGCAGTATCGAGCTTAGGTATACGAATGCCTGAGGCTTGGGTTTGGTATCCATCACCACTTGGGTGGTTTGGGATGGAGTGTAGGTGTGGAAGCCTAGAGATGGAGGCTTGGGCTTAGGCCATGAAATGTAAACATCACCACTAGGTGTGGTTGATGTTGAAGTTAGGTATGGGATTACCTAGGAAAATCACGGGTTAACACTAGGACACTGTGCACGTGTGTTGATGTGTTTGTGTGATTTGGTGGTGTGTGTGTGTTTAGTGTGTATTCCATGTTGTAAGTGTGTTGTGGGAAATGTGTGTGCTTGGTGATTAGCACATGAATGTGTAGAAAACAATTTGGGTGATATAGGGTACAAAAATGGAAAAGAGAATGAAAAGAATAAATTTCATAAATTTATTTGGCCTATTAGGTGATGAGAGAGATGAATTTTCTAAGTTGAAGAAAATACGAAGAATAAATTTTTATAAATTTATTGGATGAGGTTAGAAGAGAATGGAAGAAAAGTAAATTTTTATAAATTTATTGGTTATGATGCGAAAATAACTTTCTAAGAGTTTAATATGGTCTGAAATTTAAGAAAATTGGGTTAAATGAATTTTTAGGGATTTATTTGAGTGTCAAGAAAAATGAAAAAAATGATTTTTAGTGATTTTGGTGAATTTTCATACTTTGCTGAAATAATGAAAAAAAATTTAGAATTAAGTGAAAAAAAAAAAAAAAAAAAAATTCGGTCTGAAAGTTTGATGGAGCTCTTGCCCATTTGATGGGAGAAGTGAAGCTAGGCTGGGCGGCGGCGCGCCGGGCGTCTTGGCGCCTTGACGGTGTGCGGGGCGCCCGGCTAGTTTGGGGCGTCTTGTGTTCTGTGAGCGGCCTTGGTGGGGCGCCCAGGGCGCGCGGGCGCGAGTGGTGGGTAGGGCGGGGCGGCTTGTTGCGGCCCAGCTGGTTCACGACGGACCAGAGAGGCGGGGCGTGGGCGCGGCGACGGACCCCCAGGTAGGCGGGGGGCGCGGGGCCTTGGCTGGCCAGCCCAGGGCCCAGCCGGTTCATTCCGGTATTTTCTGAGTCAAAATTTACTGGACAGGTGTTCGTGAACCGGGTTCATGAACCTTTGTTCATCTCAGGCCACCGAAAAAAAAAAAAAAAAATTATTTTTAAATTTAATTAAAAATCCAAATAAAATCAAATAAAATTTGATAAAAATTTTAGAAAAATAAAATTTTCAAAAATAAAATTTTGAAAATAAAATTTTATTGAAAACAATATTTAAATGCAAAATTCATTGCGTATGAAGCTATGTATTATGATTAAGCGTCTCGGGGTACGTGGTTATGCCTTAGAGATGCGTTTGGATTTAACTACCATTTGAAATGGTGATTCTTGTGATGATGCGTAGGAAGTTATATGCATGGTGTGACAGCGTATAGGAAGATGGTGAATACTAAGGTTATGGACTATGACCTTGAGTTTGGATAATGAAATGAGCAGAGCTTTAAAATTTTTATTTGAATAAAGAAAGCGAATTAAGTGGTTGGAGTTGCACCACTTAGGAAATGGGCGGTCGATTCATGGTTGTTAGGAATCTATTGGCATACCATTCGTAGTTGGGGCGGGAAATGAGATTAGATGACTGCTTGTTCGCGTGTTAGCTCGTGTAAATGGCTAGTAGAGGTCGAGGACGTGAGAGCGTCCACGGGGCCTTTGGTCGAGGCCTGATCGGTGTTGATCGGCGGACTTTCTTGAAATTTGTAGGTACTACGGCGATGCTATAGCAGGACTAGTATAGCATGTGAACGGGAAGATCCTAGTAACCTCCGAGGTTTAGGGTGCATCATCCTCGACATTCACGGAGGAGGAGACAGGTGGTGGCTGACCATTGGTTCATGCAGAACGGGAAAGTGTTAGAGGCCATGGAGATTACCTCCAACACGACCAGGACTAGACTAGCTGCGTTCTAGTTAGAGAATGAGGCCCAAATATGGTGGAAATGGGCAAGGACTTCTTGAGACCATAGAGGAGCCATGTTTGTGAGTTCTCCCCTAGGGGTTAGGGCGAGAATAGGTACAATAGGTCGAGGTTGCGAGTTAGAGATCTCGGAGACTCTACTCACAGTGGACTTGAGGATCATGAACATGTCAGAGTTCGATGTCATCCTGAGGATGGATTGGCTGATAGCTTGCATGATCATTATCAATTGTGAGCGTAGGAGAGTTACCGCTGCAGCGGGGCGGTACTCGTGTTGTATTTCGGGGAGACAGACATGATATTTTTCCCCGAGACGGTATAGTACAAGTCTTGGGGCAGTTGGCGGGTTGGCTCTTGAGCCTTACCACTGAAAGGACAGGAGAGGTCGAGACTTGGATCTACCTCGGGTGTGCGAATATGTGGATGTTTTCGGATGAGATACGGACTACCTCGCGTAGGGATGTAGACTTGATTGATGAGTTACACCTGGTATATTCGCCCGTCTACATGACTCATAGGATGGCACGGTGATTGAGTTCGCGGGAACTTAGAGTCCGGCTATAAGACTCTTGGACAAGGGTTCATTAGGTAAGACACTTTACCTTGGGCGCTTGGTTCTAGATTGCGAAGAAAGAGGCGAACCACTTATTTGTGCATTGATCCCGACCGGTTGAATAGGGTTATGATCGGGAATCGGTACCGTTCTGGGGATTGTGATTTGTTTGATCAATTGAGAGGAGCGAGTCTACTCTAAAATGAGCCTCCATGCTTGGTTACCGTGCTTAGGAGGTTAGGGAAATGGATATCCTAAGGCAGCGTTTAGGGCGCGTTATGGGCACTTTGAGTTTACGGTGATGCCCTTTGGATTGGCCAATCTGTTGCTAGCGTTCATGGATCTCATGCATAGAAGTGTTCCAACCTATCTAGATCGGTTGTTGTAGTCAGCCGTGGATGACATTTTGATCTACTCCCGGTCGAGCAGGGCATGGTATCCTTGAGGTTGTTTCTGAATTTGTTAAGGACCTTTGGGTGTGCGCTGAAGTTCGGCAAGTGCGGGTTTTGGCTTGCGGGGGGATTTTTGGAACACGTGGTGACACAGCACCCCGGGGTGTCGGTCTCGGCCTAAGAGAGAAGGAGTTGGGCGGGTGATGAGTTGGGAGGGCCGAATGTCAAATACTTCAAGATCGTGGTTTCTTGGGATTGTTTGGGTATTCTGAGAGACACGAGAATGGGGGCAGTTGTCCATTCGGGACAGGATCGTAGGACTTCGCCTACGGGACATGGACTCCATGGTTAGGACAGCCCTGACCATAGAGAGAGAGATTGAGGATACTTGGAACACTCGGGATACGGGTGTTGGTAACAAGAGGGAGGATCACTTTTCTCCCCAGTTCCCCGGGAAGGCGGAAGACACCTTGCGTGGATTTCGGAATTTAGGGCGGGTTGAGCATGGTGATGGGATTTCCCCGAGACGGGGATCCCAGACCTTGGGACGTGCGGATCCCAGGTTAGCCGTAGAACATGATGAGTATGCGATTCGTTTCCTCCACACCCTAGTGCGGGTCGAGAGGAACTGGCTTAGGTTTCGAGGGTGCTTCTCTGACACTTCCCGGCAACACGGATAGGCCGGAAGGGCGAAGTGTGTGGAGTCGAAGTCGAGGATAGATCGGGGTTGCGAGCGTAGCGAACCTTAGAGTGGTAGACCTATTGGTTGTTGATTGTCAGGCTTGACATGGATGAAGATGGACAGCCATTGGGTTGTCGATGGTGAGACTTAACCGGGTTTTTCCATACTCGTACGACATTGGAAGTGGGCTTAGAGGTTAAGGCCTTTGAAGAAGCCAAGTATAGATGTTTTCTTCCCTAGGGTGTAGGGGAGGATTGGATGGGTCGGGATTATGAGTGAGAGATCTACGAGATTACGCTCATGGTGGACCCGAGATTAGGTGCCACGGTATGACATTGTGCGTTCGTGTGCACGGTAACATCACGTGTCGAGTCGGGTGTGGGTACACGGTATGGTCATTCACCACTCTTGGTGAGTGTGGGTTGGTTGTTTGGGATACGTCCAGTGAAAGCTCTTAGCTGAATCGGGAGTGGGGCTCGTAGGCGTGGCCAGAGGGTTATGTGGCTCCGGATGAACAGCAGGGGACATGGTTATCACCCGGACTGAGTGATAGAGGAGTCGGGGTGACTCGAGGTTTGAATACCCCTTTGGAAATTTCATTGGATGTTGTTGGTATGAAGGCTTTCGGTAAATGGATGACATGCATGTCATGGATTGAGTTGACAGTCCATTGGATTATCGATGATTGTGAGCCTTGGAGAGGTTAGCGGTTACACGCAACGAGGGGTTGTGTAGGGTTACGTGTGTATGGATTACATCTGCGGATGTTAGAGGGGAAATGTTGCGAGAACGTGTGTCAGGGATCGTAAGGGTAGAGTTAATTACCGCTTAGTGGAATTCGCCTGCAACTGATAGTTGTCGGGTGAGTATACGAATGGCACCATATGAGGCATTGTATGGGGAGGCCATGTAGGTGTAGTTAGGATGGATAAGTGGGATAGAGATCCATCACGGGTCGGATTTGATTAGAACACTCAGAGAGGTGAGGCTTGATACGATAGCGTCTTCTCACGGCTCAGGGCCTGCAGAAGAGCTATATAGATGTACGACGTCGACCGCAGAGTTAGGTTAGTGATCACGTCTTCTTGGATGTGATACTGGGGAGTGGTCGGGTTGTGTGGGAAGCTATCGCAGGGTTCATTGGACCTTCGAGATGCTCGAGGGGGATAGGCTGTGCGTGCAGGTTAGCGTTGCAGCCTAGCATGTCAGTGTCGAGGCGTTTCATCACCATACTCGGGAACATACTCAGGATCCATTTCGGTGGTGGATTGGGAGACGGGTTGAGGTTGACACGGATGGGACCTTCAGGAGGGACGGTGTGCGTGTTGATAAGCCGTGATCGGGTTTACCATGGCGTGAGGCTGGTGAGTGCTATGGCAGCCCGCGTAGGTGGAGGAGTCGCGTGGGAGCGAGGACACGATGCGGGCCACTAAATATCTCGTTTAGGATGAAGTGCGTAGTTTGGTCGTTTAAATTCAAATGGCTGTTACATGCATGGTAGAATGCGCGTTGCATATGCGTGTGATAGTGTAATTATCTGAATTTCGGGACGAGAAATTCCTTTTAAGAGGAGAATGTAAGACCAGAAATTCCAATTTACGGAATAAGGGCAAAATACGTAATTTCAATTACAAAATTGTAATTTAGGTTAAAATCAAGTAATTAATTCTCTAGATCTCGATGTGAAACGGATCATACCGTTGGAATCGTCTCGAAAAATCTAGTTAGCACGTAAATTTATTAATTTTAGAGACGGTCGAATTTACACGTTTTCGAGAGCGTCGCGGATTCGGTCTTGAAATGCATCCCGGTTTTCAATGCGGCCGAAAGCCGCATATGGCATGTACTCATGTCATGAGTGGGTATGAGTAGAGAAATAATGGAAATGGACCAGTAGAGGTAGTCTTGCGAATATCAAATCACAGTAAAGAGGACATTTTGGGCATTTGGCATTGACTTCAGTCACTTAGAGGCCAAATTAGCAAATAGTGATCCTCTCCCTCATTTAGCCAAGCAAAAAACTGCGTGGAAGCCATTTTAGATCGTGGGTTGAGCTTTCAAATTCTAGAGAGAGTCTCTGACTTCTCTCTAGAAATATCTGCTTGATCGGGCTAGTTGGATTTCACTTGAGACAAGAAGAGCGTTCTGCAGCGGAGCGAGCTGCAACGTGGACCCGAGTTTCTGAGTTTGACAACTCCATGAGGTGGGATTTTCCTCCTACGTGTGTTTTATTCCCATTTTTGAGTGTTTTTCGATGTTTAGTTGGTTTGGGTAGTGAGGGACGTTTGTGATGGTCAAGCTGTGGGGTAGGTGATCATTCTTGAGTTTTTCCGTGTTGATGCCGAAACTAAAGGGCTGTTTAGGTGATTTTATTTCTAAGGTACTTTAATCCGTAGCGATATGAAAATGTAGAATAGGTGTTGATGGATTCTAACTATCAGGTTCAAATTGTGAAGAACACCGAACATTCTTGGGCGATCGGGAAATTTGTTTAAAATTGAATGGATTATAATCATAATTATTAATGTAATTATTAACTTTTTGATCTATAAGATGGGAGATGGGCAAAATTGGGTTCAAAGATTGAACGGGGTTGGTTTATATTATTGCCAGTGAACATTATCATTCTAGTTCATTTATTAACGATCAGTTAATGATAGACATCTAATGTCATGTGTTTTGGTATGGATTGATGAATAATAATGGATTGGGTTCTGAGATTGACGATTGAATTTCGATTTTTTGAGGAATATTAGCGGGGGTTTCAACTATTCCACGGCATTCCATCTGTTTATTGAAATATAGTTGATGGTAATTTAAATTATTATATTAATTGTGATCTTCAGCGATGACTATTTGATCGTATTATATCAGGTTGTATAATTAACATGATTCAATAATGATTATGGTTATCTTGTTATATTAATAATTCTCTCTTATTATCAGTTATCAGTTATTAAATAACATCTCAATACATTCATAGCTTCTGTTTGAGGTATCCCAGAAGTGGGTTTCAGTGCATAGTATAAATCAGAAGCGGAGTTGAAGATTATTAAATCATAATTATGGATGAATTAATGGCTTAAAATATCAAATGGTGGGCAAATGGATTGGTATTATTAGGAAGATGATCTGACATTATATATATCGTGATGGGTATTTGGTGATGCCGCTGGAGGATTTGTCGCAGCCAATATAGCCATTTACCATACGGGGCTTGGCGTGTGAGAAATGAGTAGGACTGGGATCTGAAATTGATCGTATCATTCAGGGATCTGCACGCCAGCGAAGATGTGTTATTGTTGTCTGTTGCCGCGGGTGGTGAAATGGCCGTAGGCGATTCTCTCCTGACTTTAATTCACCATTCGTCGGATCCCTTTTAAGTCCGGGCGTCACGGAAGACGAAGCGACAATCTAAATTGGTAGTAAGAAAACCGGAATATGAAACTTTAATGATGTTTGTATAATTGAATCTTCTCATTTTAATATATAATGTATTTGTGTAAATAATCGTTAACTCTTACGTTATGGATCTCAGTTAAGATCTCGTGAATATATGTTTTTTGGATATCGTAATGGATCGTATTAGTTTTGGACCAGTGGTTTGTAATCAGATGATTGTGGTTGAGGTTGGGATTTATGAAATTTTGTATTTGTTGGAAACCATTGAGGGACTCTGCTAGATTTTTATCAGAAAATATTCAGTCTTTGACAATTACATTATCATTCGCGAGTTATTGGTCGTGCAAACAGACCGAGACAGGCGTCCACATGATGGCTTTCGTAGGATATAGTCTTGTTGCGACTCCATATATACTGGCAGAATCACTCATTGCTATCATGGGATGGTCATCCTTGATAATCTGAGTGTCTCATTTTGTGAGAATCAATATACTTTGACATGGAGTGTTAGACACGTGGACTGAGAAAACTTTCTCGTGAGTCAGTCTTGAATGGGGTTTGTCCTCTCCTTGTCTCAAGGATCCTCATCATGTGAGGTTTAGCTCTCTATTTGTGTGCCACCACTTCCGGGGAGGGGGCTAAAAAAAAAGAATGCTGATCTGGGTACCCGGCTTCGAGGAATCTTCAAAATATCGCATAACATTAATATTCAAATGGCGTGTAACCAGCCACCGACAGCTGGGGTTTGGCGTACCCGATCTTTCCATCTCGAGCTACTGCGAGTTCCAGCTTTCAATGTCACGCAGTGATCATGTTGCCTCCCAAATCTAGGTGGAGAAGTAAATGGGGATGAGTTGTTTGACTAGTGATGATCCTAATGACCGCTGCTCATAGCGTTTCAATTATGCATAAATTGAGATATCTTAAAACCTTTGGGCATTTCACATATATTGGGTTGAGGGCGTAGTACATTTACTGCAGTCTGACCTAATTGGGTGAATTTCTTTGGGCTTCATTGGGACTGTGTCATCCTGAATATTGATAATTGGTGGGACGACTTTTATGGGATGTACATCCCACGTATATCATGACGCTAGGTTCGACCCGGACTAAGTGTAATCATGTGTGTCCGTACATCAGTCGGACTCTCACACATTCTCCATGCCCATGTCATATTTAGTGTTCACCCGAGCAGTGACCACATGGATGTTTGAAACATCATGCTTGTGATTGATTCAAAGTTCATAGTACTTGAAATAGCTGGGTATGTGTCATAGCCAACGTCCACGTTCAAGCTTGGATGATGAGTTCCCGACATCGACCACGTTTTGTGGAGAGGGTTCATGGATCATTATGGGTTAAAGTGGGAGTCTCTGAGGAGTGAGGCAGGACTGCTCCGGGGATCTGTGATAACAAGTCATAAAGGATTGTGGCCTCTCCTGATCATTAAGTGGCAAAGTGTATTGATGTTGTGAACTCCACGCACCGACTCAGTATATTCATATACCTTTAAACGCCAACCGATCTTAGGTGCACTCTCTCTTGCTGGGATCAGCATTAACACTCATTGGTTTACACGAAACGGCGCCTCAACGCAGTACCTCTTGTGCTCTATCTCGTAGCCATCATTGAGATAAATTGCTAAGGTTCTTACCATTGGGATCCACGGAGTTTGAACAATGATCAGATTGACTTTAAATCTAACATTGACTATGTAGAAAATCGATACAAAGTGGGTGTGAGTTTCCACTCTTTCCATAGTTTCGACAAATCGTCGATACTGACACATCAGGCACACTTTCTATTTAACGAATATCTTCGACGTCTTGATGATCTGGGCTTTCAACATCACTCATTCGATCACAAAGGTTTGGGATGAAATCCTAACTTCCGAAAAGAGTAATTCATGAATCGTATCCCTCATACAAAATCACCTCAAATCCTTACCTGATAACCAAGGATTAGGGTCTTACCTCCCGTATCAGCTAGATCTAGGGTTAGGAGAATTCCCCGACGAGCCACAGAAAGAACCATTCTACGAATCAAACCATGACCTTTACCTTTTTTTGAAACCGATCTCCTTTCTAGTCAAGCAGTAAAGTGGTCTGCTATTCTTGAGAGCCACTTCTATGAACCTGCGGTAATACCGTGGTAATCTGGGGAACTCAGCATACGTCATATTAGTTAGTTTGCTTAAATTTGCCCACTTCCCATACATTTTCGAGGATCCACATGAATGCCTTCGGCATAAACTACATGTCAGAACCTGGCTCGTGACCAAAATTCTCATTTCTTGAACTTGGCATCGACTAGTGTGCCTTAAAGTCACAGCAACACAAACGAATGTCTCTCGTGATTCGACTCTTCTCAGTACACTGAATGTCGTCCCGATTAGAAGGGAACCAGAGTAGGCAAGTCGGAATCTAAAGTATGGACGGAGGCCAGTTTGTGACACCTGGCCAAGAGTCTGGTTGACTACCGTCGGCAGCGGAATACTCGTGAATGTCAGTGGCCCAGGCATTTTCACGAAAATCGGGGCGTGAAGTCTCAGCACAATACGAGGGCTGCGAATGCATAACCTGGAAATACACATCCCAAACGATTAGAATATATTCACAATATGAATAAAGGCGGCCACTTGGGCCATAAACAATACTCATCATACTACGACAACTTTATATCGATAGTTTTAAAGGAGTTAATAATTTATTCTTATACAGCATATATTAAAATTAGAAAAATTCTAATACATGCGAGATATACGTCAGCCCGAGCCCTGTCCATTTCTTAATCTCAGTCTCACAGGGCGAAAATCCACCTCGCACGCTCCTGTGCACAGCCAAAATAAAAAAGGGGTCCAGCGGCGGGGTGTTTAAAGCTTCGATGGAGAATCACCCCAAGTGTTTACTCACCACGCAAAGTGCGGGTGCAATGTTCGAAATAAACACCCATTCAGTAGTATTATCCTGCTTGAATGTCTCGTGACTTATTCCGGATCAGGAGTCACTCGGAAGCTCTCACACTCGCCTAAGCCTCGTAACAGAGGTATTATATTATTAGTGGACAGCCCTCAGGTAAATATATATCAGTTAGCGCTCAGACGATTGATATATATTTAATTTAATAGTTCCTCAGATGAATATATATCAAATGGGCCGCTCAGGTTGATGTATTATTTAGTTTGGACTACCCTCAGATCATTTACATTGTGATAACCCTCTAGACACTTTTCTCTAGACTTGTCTCATGCACTCCTCACAAATCTAGGGTGTCCCGGTGCATATGGAATGCATGTATGCCGGTTCAAATACGATCCAAGCCACATGCAAATATATATACATGAGAACATATTTACATAAAAAATATATCATAAGCATGTTATAAATTAGCATTTCAAACACCAAAATTAGCTCGCTTGGGCTAATGTTCAAATACAAAAACGGTCGATTCGAATTACTTAACTTAAACACATAATTTTACGAAAATATATTCTTGAATATTGTTTGGGAATAATGAAACCTAAGTTTTAACTAAGAAGATAAATGGCAGTTCATAGTGAACGAAGTCTGACCATTCGAATGAATTCAATCAAAGCATGATTTACACCCAAAACAAACCCTTTTACACCATTTTCAGTCATGGGCAATACGGGCTGCTCCATTTGAACTCAAATTTTTACCTTAATTCGGTCCCGATGTTTGGGATGATCAGCGCAAACTAATGGTACAGCAGCAGCTTGTGGAAAAACCCTTAAAAATGGGAATAAAAGCGCAAGTAGGAGAAAATCCTACCTCTTGGAGTTGTCAAAAACTCTCAGGCAGGGGTCCACCAGTAGCTGCTCGTAGAGCGTTCTCACGCTTAACTGGCTAAGTCGAAATCCAGCTGGTCCGTCCTTGCAGTATTTCTAGAGAGAAGCACACTCTACTCTAGAAGCTCTCTAACAATGGCAGCTACTGGATCTTCAAATTGCTCCCCACGTTTTGCTTTGGTTCATTTAAGGAGAAGATGCACTGACTGGCTATTTTGGCATTTTTATGATTTAAATCAAATTCCAAAATGCCCATTATGTCCCTCCATTTCCCAGATTTGATATTCGGCACTACTTCGGCCGTCTATTTTCATCATTTCTCTACTCATACCACTTATGGTACATGAGTACATGCTATATGTGCCTTTCGTCGCATCGAAAATCAATTTACGGCACCCAAACCGCGATGCCTCGAAACGATGTAAGTCAGGCTATCTCGGAGAGGTACGAAATTTTACGTGCTTCGCCCAGATTTTTCGAGACGATTCCAACGGTGAAATCCGTTTCGTCATCTGAGATCTAGAGAATAAATTACAGTTTTTAGTCGAGATTACAATTTTGTAATCGAAGTACGATTTTGCTTGTATTCCGAAATTGAAATTTCTGGGTCTTACACGGTTCATTAAATCCATGAAAATTTCTTGGGGCATTGGTGAGTCAGAAAGACATCACTAGAAGCTCATAACGCCCGTATCTCGTCTTGAATCGAGTCTTGGGAATGTTTGACTCCACTAATCCTTAATTGATGGTACACCACGACCTCAGACGATCTTAAAACGCTCTTGCACCTGGAGTTGATCAAATAGGTCATCGTCAGAGGCAAGGATGTCAGTTCTGAAGAGTGACCTTATTCAACTTACGTAGTTTATACCACAAACCTCACAGTGCCATCAGGAAGAAGAAGCTATATTCGAGAATAAATGGAACATAATCGATTTCAAGGATAAGGTTAGGAAGGTATACAAAACAACTGGATGAGTTACCTGACAATATATACTGACCAAGGAATTCGAGAACCTAGAGCTGCGTGCAAGTATAGGGACCCGACCGGATACCTTCCGGGTACCGGGTGAATCCATATGGAGTCCATTGTCTGATCTCTAGGGAATGCCTGAGGGCCCTTTGCAAGAAAGTAAACACACAACGACCTTTATAATGCCTCAAATATATAGATAAATCCACGGTAGGCCTATCGAGGGTAGGTCCATAACCACATCATACATAAAAGGAACTCAGTAGGTTTAATATTAATGTCGAGAACGTTAAGAATATAGTAGTTTGGGAGTGCAGTAAATGAATAAGTCGATACAACAAATTTCGGAGATAGATAAATGTGATAGAGTCACGGCAATTTGTGGCGGAGGAAGCGCGTCAAATCTGGCGCGAATAGGCCACTCTGTTTATGCGGACCTAGGAGTGATTTAAAACAATAATGTGAGATAATAAATCTCGGTGGTGGCATAGTTATAAGGAAAAATAACATTTTTATATTTGAAGTAATTCTCCTCTGAAACCTTAGTTCCTCTTTGTAAAGTTCCAGTTTAGAAACATTTCACAAAACCCAACTTTTTACCCCGAGTCCCGACATATGCGGATCATATCAGCAATTGATCGTCCCGATGTTGAAAACATAATCACAGGCGTACCTGACATAAAGCCCCGAAACCTGAAAACATGTATAGTCATCAGTGATAAAATAACCATGAAATGCACGAGCCGTGAGTATTAAAATAGTTATACCACATTTAGAAAATCAACAACGTCCATTACCACACATAAACCAGCGTTGTCTGTGCCATGTACTCATCTGAAAGCCGATACGAGGTGGCCCAGGCCTGCGTCCTGGGAGTGACTGACCGGAATGCCAGGCCGTGAAGTTGGCCGGGCCTCCGCGTTCTGAGTGGCGGAGCCCGGAATGCGGCAGGTCCGGGTCGAGCTGGGCCTCCGTTAAGTGGCTTGAGCCGGGAGAATACTGGCCAGGTGGATCGGCGGGCCTCACGTGATAGTGGCAGCTAATAAGCGAGTCGAGATTGGCCAGGCCTCACGACAACGTGGCAGCTAATAAACCGTCGGTGTGAAGCGAAGCCTCACGCGACGTGGCGACTAATAAGCTAGTTCTCATTCTCACATGCCTTTCGAGCAATGCAGAGTATGAGGAGTCGGTCCACAAAATCTCAAGATCCCCTTTTCTTTTACAATAGTTTTTCAAGATAGTTTACAACCTCAATCCATGTACCCAAAATATCGAAACACATTTGAAACTAAATCCACGAACACAGTAAAACTTTCAAATAGTTAAAATGTTGACAAAATTCACATAAATGATAACTTGTTTTATAAGCAGAAATCATGTTGAGTGCAACCAACCATCTGATCAAAACAATATATATGTAAGTATTTAATCACAATAGATATATCAACACAATACAAAATCATTTAAAAGCATATAAACCACTCTGACTATAAGGCGCCAGATCAAAACACACTGCGAGGATCGTATAGGCGGCGTCAGTGCAGTAATATAGAAAAACTCTCTTGAGAACACAATAATGAGACCAGCAACCTTAGGATGCCTGAGGCCTTAGAATAAGCTGGTAGAACTAAGAAACCATCAGGTGGACGAGCGGGTCCAGATTACACGGTGTGCCCTATGGGCGATACACAAAGTGAGGCTTTTCACGGAAGCTAATTTCAGTAGTGATCGATAATTCCACAAAGCATCAGTTTCACTAATACAACTTCAATTTTGTCCGATTTGTTTGACCAATTGATACTACATTTCGATCCAGGCTTCGGTAATTACCTAAGCAAACCTAAAAATGGAAAACTAAGCAAGCGGCGTCCAAAATTTACAAACCATATCAATGGAAGCCCGAGACAGGAATTCATTGGTACCATTGCAGCAGCGGTCTCTAACGATCGTAATTGGCCGGAAAACCGATCTAAGCGGTAATTTCGTTTGGTTGTAACTTCAAGCGGTCACGAAATCTGCAAGGGACCACGTAGATGAGTTCGAGTCCAAAATAGTGGAAAGGAGCTATGGGGTGGCACAGAAGTGGCGAAAAATGGCTAGGAAATCGCAAAACTTAGGTGAAAGCGGTGCGGCCGCCGTGGGATCCAGCCAGGCCCGGATCCGGCGCGTGTCCGAGGCGGTTAGCGGTGAAATTTCTTCTTGGCATCGTCAGGCGGTGCGCACCCTCATGGTGCGGCGCGTGTGTGGGCGTGGTTGGCGGAGGTGCCTCGTCTGGTTCCATCTTCCACGGCGCCTTGGTGGGCTGCACTAGAGCCCTGAATGAAGATTGTTCCGGTTTGGAGAGTTTTTCTCTTAGGTTTTGGGGTTCAAAAAGTGTCTTAGTGAGGTTTCATTTGGAATCTGAGCTATGTTTATATAGGGTCTTAGGAATTCGATTTCGGGTAAAAATCCGGGACAGAATTTAGACAACGATAAGAAAGTCTTCTTGGTGAACATCTAATAAAGTCGTAACTTTTTATCAGTAAAGGAGTCGGATTGTGACGTTAAAGCCGAATCTATGAACTGTATCGAGGAGGCTACGAAATGGTGCCTTAGTCGACCAAAAATTATTCATTCTTGAAAAAAGTCAACTTTGAGGTCAACCCACTAAGTGTTGGTCAAACCCTAGTCAACTTTGGTCAAACTTAATCAAGCTTGGTGAGCTCACGTTTCAAACTTGTATTATTTGGTACGGGTCATTACATATAAGCATGTACTCATGTATACCATGCAGTGGTATGAGTAGAGGAAATGATGAAAATGGACAGTAGGAGTAGTGCAGAATATCAAATCTGAGAAAAAGGGACATAAATGTCAATTTTGGAATGTTAATGAGCTAGATGCCAAATTAGAGAATAGTGCTTCATCTACCGCTAAACGAAACCAAACGTGACTTTGAGCCGGTGGAGATGCGGTAGGGGTGGAGGACGAAATAGTGATTCTAGAGAGAGAGTCTCACGACTTCTCTCTGAGAAATGCGTCGGACCGGATTGGATTTCGACGGACGGGGGAAAGCGTTCAGGAGCGAGCTCGTGTGGACGGGTTTGCGGTTTTAATGACTCGAAGTGGTTTCTCCCTACTTGTGTTTTATTCCCATCCGCAAGGGTTTCACGATGTTCCCGGTTAGTTTGAGGCCGTGAGGCCGTTTGATCGATCCCGAAACATGGGGCCGTTGTGAGGAATTTTCTTGGGATTTTTGGGATAGCAGTGTACTTGAAGCGAAGTGGAAATTTGTTTGTGTGGAAGTGGCATTAAAATGCATGCTTGAGATGATAAAGTAGGGAATGAAGTAGTTAAGATCGATCTCGAAACATGGGATAGAATTGATAAAATTTTTGGGAGAAATATGGAGCGACCAGTGGCACCTTCCGCTGTGATTTTGGTGTGAAATCATGTATTTGTGTTGATGTATTGTATTGATTGGATTGAGTAGAGATGGTGCGTGAAACCAGGGTTCACTAAGTGAGCCAAGAGAAGACTGTGATTTTGGGAATAGTAGCAGGGGTTTTACTATTCAGAAATAGTGTTCTAAGAATGTAAATCGTGGAAATTATGTGTTTGGTTAAGTAGTCGAATCAATTGCTTGTGTTTGTTTGATAGCCAGTGAGCTAATTTTTGGTGTGTGTGAAATGATAAAATCATAACATGTTGTATGATTTAAATTTCACAATATAAATATATTCCATATTTATATATTTGCATGTGATTATCTTGTAATGGAGGCGGCATACATGCATTCCATATGCCTTTAAGGACACCACTAGGATTATAGGAGTGAGTGCATGAATTAAGTCTAGAGAGAAAAGGTTCGGAGGGTAGTAAAATGTTAATCATCGGAGGGTAGTCGAGCTAAATATATCAGAGTCGGACGGCCAGTTGATATTTATTCATCGGAGGAATGATCCTGAGCAAATAATATATCAGCGTCGGGCGGCCCGATTGATATTTATTCATCGGAGAGGTAGTCCACAAACAAATAATATATCAATCGTCGGGCGGCGGTGATGCTATATTCATCGGAGGTGCCACATGCTAACACGATAATTCTCATACGAGGGGCTTAAGCGAAGTGTGGCGCGATGGCAGTTCGAGATCCCCGGTTGTCATATCAAGCCCATTCGAAGTAAGATCGCCATTTGCTTGAATGGCGTTAAGTGGAACGCCTTGCCTGAAGTGATGATAACACTGCAGCCGACCTCTCTTGGAGGCTGCTTCGCCCGATCAAAATGAGATCCCCACCATGCGAGGAGCGTCTTGCAAACTTGATTAGTCACTTGAGGTTTGCGGATGGAAAAGCGAAGTTATTAACTGTACATGTATTAGAATTTGGCTGACACAATATATGTTGTATAGAAAATAAAACATTGAACTCTTGAAACTGTGGATATAGTTTGGATATGTGTTGAGCACGAGTTGATGGGCGAAGTGGTAAAGTGAACATATATTGCATATATTGTTGATTGGGACGAGGTTTATCTGGGGATTTTGTATTTGGGTAGAGCTCCGTACAAAGGACTCTGCCGGTATTTCGAGTAATCGGGTAACTAGACGCAAACTGTATTCAGCGGAGTTGACGGTGGTCAACCGGTTCAAATTTAAACGTCACAATAATATCTAGACATTAATGTTACTAAAATTGAATGTAATAACCATTAATTTAATTTTTAAAATTATCTTTAAATATGAGTATTGTCGACATTGGGTAGAGTACAATCTCATTAAAATTTAAGTATTTTAGATCCAATTCCATAAATTATCATGTTTATTAGTTGGGGCATCACATAATCATTTTATTATTGGATCCTTAATGGAATTTTATGTTTCAAGTTAATTTTAACATGCCTTAGTTCAATATTTACATTAATTTATTAGGTTTTCCATAATAATAATATTATAGACATTAATGTTACTAAAATTGAATGTGATAACCATTAATTTAATTTCTAAATTATCTTTAATATCTTGAGTATAGTCGGCGTTGGGTTGTATGCAAATCTCATTAAAATTGAAATTATTTTAGTTCCAATCTCATAAAATCAGATCATGTTTATGCGTGAGGCATTACATAATTATTTTGTGTGGATCCTTAATGGAGTCCACATGTTTCAAATTAATAAAATTAATTTTAATGCACCATTCAATATTTTACATTAATTTATTAGGTTTTCCATAATAATAATATCTAGACATTAATGTTGCTAAAATTGAATGTGATAACCATTAATTTAATTTCAAAATTATCTTTCTTAGTATTATCGACATTGGGTTGTACAATCTTATTAAAATTTTAAAATTATTTTAGTTCAATCCCGTAAATTGATCATGTCATTTTATTATTGGACCCTTAATGGGCAAATGAGTTTCAAATTAATTTAAATTAATTTAACCTTCACTCATTCCAATATTACATTAATTCAACTAAATACTTCATAATAATATTATCTGAAACCAAAACAAATATCATTGTATATGTATATATCACATGATGAAATTATATGGCACCACCTATTCCTAAGTAGCATGGCAAGCATACATACATATGTTATATCTATATAAAACAATTATAAACGAGAATAAATAATGGGCCCTTAATCCACTTGGACACCTAGAAGAAAAAAACCTTACGCCCAATAGGGCCAGAACCCTAACTTGATATCTAACTGTAATCCATCTTTCCGTAGATTCTTGAAATTCTTTGAATTGTGCATTAAGTTAAATTGATTTCTAGGGTTTTAAGCCCAAAACACAAAACTCTTAACTAGTCCCTCGTAAGCGAAACACCAAAATCGTGGACAATCACCGTACACAACTTTGATCATCACGATATTATGCGGAGGGTATATCTTCTACATGAGGAACCAACTAACCAACATTTGTCAAATTCGACACCCAAGCTATTCCTTAAAATCAAAAATAGAAATCTTTGTCAGTCACCGCCTGAAAGCTTGAATCATCATGAAATTTTTATGGGGATAGATAACACTTAAGGAACATACGGTCAAATTCCGTCCAAATCCGAGACTACACACACCCCAAGCAACGTCTGAAGCCAAAACTAAAATCTTAAGCATTCAACGCACGGTTCTTGGACACGAAATTTTATAGGAGTAGATCGTGAAGAAGAGGGATTAGCTGGCCAAATTTGATTCCAATCCAATGGCGTGTGCCCTATGCCCTCGGAAGCCAAGCGCGTGAGTCCTAGTCTCAACGCTTTATGCGACACGATGTGGGCACGTGTCGAGATCTTCCAATGACCCTCTTCCTCCCACTGACCCTCCTTTGTGTCCCCTACATGATTATGGTGTTGTGCGAAGCCCACGGCTGAGAAAACCGATACATACGAAAACAATGAACAATAACATCACCAGTTCATTCCACTTTGGATACTTATTATATAATTATCAATACTAAAATCCAATTACATAGAATTATCAATAAATAAATAAATAAATCAATGAGGAATACCTAATCTTATGATTGCTTCCAAATTATAAAAAAAAAAAATACAATCAAATTTCTACCATGGATTAAGGCCCAAAATAAAACATTCATTCATACAAAAATATAAATAACATGAAACATAAAACCTAGGCGTCATATATCTAATTAGATCAAATATACATGTAAAATATAATGATTCGGTTTACACATTGGTTTCAAATCAGGCTCTGATACTAATTGTTGGGATCAATGTATAGGAAACTTTGGATCATGATTGGATAAGATATGTGATACACTTCGTCATCGGGCTTAGGGTTTACTAACCTCTTGATCGCGGAACCTTTCAAGCTATTCTAATTTACGACAAATCTAGGTGTGGCCAGCCTAATTGCAGCTAAAGGAAAGAACACACGTATGTGTGTAGAAGACCCATATGGAGAATATATCAAGGTCCTAAGGAAATGGGTCTATTTATATACTCGAAATTCTAACCTTATAGGGTTACTTGTCAAACAAACCTTATGTCCAGTGACACCCGAAGCCACCTATATTGTATTCTATTTTTTTTTTATAATTAGAAATCCATTAGAGAGTAAGGAGACAAATAGGCCAAGTTTAGCAATCTCTATCACATTAGAAATCCATTGGAAAGTAAGGAGGCTAATAGGCACATAGCAATCTCTATCTGCCATGTTAGATCGATAGATTTCTTTTTTAGGAATAAGGTTTTTTCTTGCATATTAAGTATACAACTCTTGTTTTATTATTGGTTCTTATCTTTTAAATATTATTAATAGACTATATCACTAATTAACTGATGCAGGGGATCCTAATGGTCCATGATTAATTTTGGCTCTTCATCAACGGATCATAGTGCTTTTAAAACATAAGTCCGACAATTTATTGTAAGGTGAACTTAAATTTGGGATAAAATGTATGGGTAGGTGGAAACCGTTTCTAAAGATACTTTTGTTTTTTCCAAATAAGAAAATAAAAGGCTATTTGATAGCAAAATTTTATTTTATTTTAATCTACAAAACTTTTAAATTATTTCAAATATACATTTTAAAATTATTTGTTTTAAAATTTTTAAAATTTATTCTATAAATATATATACAAAATAAGACACTTTATGTAAAGTATTTCTAAAACATATTTAAAAATATTAAAATGAAATTTAAAAAAGAGTTTCTAATGGGATTTTTACTTCTTCGGAGTTTATGGTGTCGTTTTTTAATTCAAGTTGGTCCCGAACACTAAACTTCCATTAATCATATTTAGTTGAGATGTCCCAAAACGAAAACTGAGTGAGTTGAATCGAATCCATATGAAACATCCTGGACAAAACAAACAAAACAATTCAACGGTTAGAATTAGAACAAAAATGTTCTTAAAAGCGTAAAGGAATTACGGGGATGGCAAAGACATTGGAGGGGAAGAAAGGAATAATCTGAAGATGTAGATGGAATCGGCCATGTGAGAGATCACGTGACATGGCCTTATGAGATCAGCTAATGGAAGCATGATTGTGTTGTAGACAAGAGTGTGCTCTGTGGGTCCGCAGTAAGCGTCTTTTGATTGAAGCTGTTCTATTCCGTGTCATTAAATTGATGATTTAATACTATCATGACATAATGAGACAGTAGCTCTCATTGTTTTATTCACAAGTGAGAGGGGATGTAGCCGCCTAACCTAACATTTGTAACACTAACATCACATTTGTATATCTGTTTCCCACTTTAAAATTGGAGTTCGGCAGATATTTAGGTTATTTAAAAAAAAAATTTATCAAAAATAAGTTGAAATTAGAAAATAACAATTTAAACTAATATACAAATTTATCATCTATTCTTTCAAAAAAAAATAAAAAAAATTATCTAATATTTTTAAAAAAAATTTAGGTAATACCGTAATCATAGTCATTGATTATGACATTAATTTTAAAAAATTTCAAAATATTTTTAATACTATAATAAATAACTACAACATTAAGATAAAAAAATTCAATATTATATTAAATAGCTATGTATTATTATTATATAATTTTGATATTATTTTTATTTTTAACCTATTTTAATATTTTATTTTCAAAATAAATTATATGTCCAATACTCTTAAAATGATGAGAAATTATGTTTTGAAGGTTAGATGAACCCTTGTTTGATAGACCATCAAAATTAAGCCATTGATACATATTTTGTGAAGACAAAATGTTCATCTCCCCATCCAAGTCAACACTCCCAATTTTGCCATCTCCCCTTCCACAAATGCCACTCTTATATTTTTTTACTTTTGTGGAACTTGTGATTTTTCTTTAATTAGTGTTCAAATTTTTTGGATTTTTTTGTGTAATAAATGGAATAAATTAAATCAACTTTTGATATATATATCAATACATTTACCTATATTAATAAGAAGTAATTTAATAAATATAAAACAATATTTTTTTTTCCTTAATTCATAATAATTCATTATAATATTAATAATTTTCATATTTTAATCTTATTTTTATACTTTTATATTTTAATTTTTTATAAACCTAAAATTTAAAAAAAATAGAAAATAAAACCCACAAGTTCCTTTTTAAAGGTAAAAGTAATAAAAAAAACCTTAATATTTAACAAAAAATATTATTAATCATTTTAGTATTCAATTTTAAAGTAATATTTGAAAGTGAATAAAATTAAAACGTAAATGTGTTACAAATGATGCTAACAATTAAACGTCTTTTAATTTTATAACATTGTTACTTCAAATCTATATATGAAAATTATTGGAATTTTGTTTAAGGTTTTTGATTTTGGAAATTTATTTAGGTGAGACCAACTGAAATGCCATATTGAGCGCAAAAGAACCTAAATCTTTTTTAAGAGCTTTTAGGTCTTTTTTAATTTGATATTAGGTTTAAGTTGAGAACCTGACTTAAGACCTTCTCTTTTATTTGTACTTATAGGATCTCCATAAGTAAGGGAGTCAGAACGGATTGTTCCTCCATGTTTTCTCTAAGGGCTATTGAACTCTGTAGTTTGAAAGCCTTAGGAAGACCATAAAGGAATCTTTCCTTCCATTGAAGCTCTAGCATAGCTCTTACCATCAAGGTTGCTAAGTACATCATAATGGCTAAGGTCTTAGTGTTCTACATCTTAAGTTTTATTAGAAATTTCCAAGAAGTTCTTTCTCCATAAATGCTTGGATCACCTATGAAGTGTTTGGTTATAGCATATTAAATCTTATGATTGAGTTTTGTTCTCCTTCCTCATTTGTACTTTTAAAAATATGGAAATCTTTCTTTTCACTTAGGTAGTTTCCACTAAGTTTTAATGTGCCATTGAAACCTGCGTGACTAATTGGACAACATTCGATCATCATCTGATTTCTGTGTGATGAGGCGCCATTTGCATTTGTGAAACACAATGAAGATTTCATGTTCGAAAGAGCATCTATATTCCAGAATAAGATGTCATTGCTATTATAACTATTTTGTTTTGGTTGTTTTCCTCAAATTGTAAATCCGGAGGAGTAGGCCTTTGATAAAGTTTTTGATCTTTGATGCCAAGTTTTTTAACTTGTTTATTTGTTCTTCTTCTTGTTCGATAATATCTTCAATAAGTTTTACGAAACAATAGAATTTGTTCCCGATCCACTTAAGAAGAAGTTTACTTGGGTTTGAACAAGAGGGATCTTTTATTTCTATTCGCTAATTTTTGTGTTAAAGTCTTATAAATTCATCATTACTTTTATTACCTCTAATTTAAGGGAGGTTTTATTGGTTTGAATATAAGACTTTCTTGTTTTCTTCTTTTTCTTCCTTTTCGGGTTTATAATTTTTTTTGTGAAAGTATTTACTTTCCAATTCTATTTAATTGAGTAGAAAGTGTTCTAGAATTTGATTTGTAAAAAATTATTTTGTTCTTTGAATGCCTTTTATATCTTTTCAGTTTGTCATTACATTTTATCTTCTTTTGAATCAATTTGTTTAAGGTGAGGCTATTATTTCTACACCTTGAGCCTTTATTTTATTTCTTCCAAAGGGGATGGGTTGATACTATCTTCTTTTCAAGTAGTATTTGACTTCCATTCTTTTGGAACATATTTATTTGAGAAGGGATATTTTATTTGATTGTTGCTCCACAAATATCAAAATATGTGTGTGAGACCAGGAAAATCATGTTTCTAAGGAAGGATAAAATGGTAATTTCGGTTGAAAATCCGAATTTTCTAGATCTCTCGGATGGCTGGCGAATTCAGGTTGGAATGGTCTCGCTGAAATCCTGGCTGCCCGCGTCGAATTTCGTCGAATTAGGGAACGATCGGAATTTCCGTTTCGAGCGCGGAGGATGCATGACATGGCGCGTTTTGGGAGGCCCGAGAGGCGCCACGTGTCAGTGCGGATGCGATCAAACTTGAGGTCAAGTGGGGCTCACTTGTGACATGGCATGATGCCATTAGAGGGATATCTCGAGGTAGATTGATAAGGATAGGGGTAATCCAAGGTGTCAATGAGGAAATGGACATGTGCGATGAGAGGACTCCTCTTGACCGATCTTCCAAATCGGTTTGGGAGAGGGAAGGAGGGAGACCAACTTAGAAAGGAGAGTGAGGAAGAGAGGGTTTTAGAGAGGCTCCACCTTCTCTCTAAAATTCCGGCTATCGGACCCGTTGGCTTCCCAGCAGGACAAGGGCAAAGTTGCTCCCCACGGCGAGACTACAACGTGGTTACGAGTTTCGGGAGTTTCGAAAAACTCGAAAAGGTAGGGGTTTTTCTCCTACTTGCTTTACTCTTTGCTTAAGGGTTATGTAATGGATGGGGATTTGTTGAGGCCTGGATGGCCGTGGTTTCGGTTCCAAAAGCTTTGGACCGAGTTAGGAAATCCCTAGAGTGTTTTGGACAGTCCACGGACTGTTTGGGTGTTTTGCTTGATTTGCGTGGTGTCATGTTATTACCATGAGAAAAATAACATGTTTGTGTGATGTTGTGGGCGGTTCAGAGGCGAGCGCGGATAGTGCCTTAGCCGTGTGAGCTAAGTTTATGTTATTATTATAAACTAAATAACATGATGTATGGATTAAATTATGTTAATATATGCATGGTGATATATTAGCATGTGTAATATGTTGTGTGCCATTGCATTGCATAGGTGGGGAAGTAATCCAAGTAGGGAAATTCCCTTTACTGGGCTTTGCTCGCCCTGATCGTGGAGATTTATTTTTAGGTGCAGAAGGCGGCAGGGATGGGCAGCTTAGGGGCCTTCTGGTGAAGAAACGACCAAGATGGCCTTATCTTGTAATTTTTGTTCTTTGTAAAATTCTGGGCAAGAAACCCATTTTTTGTATAAATTGTAATTAAACACAATTGTAAATAAATCATTTTTGTATAAAATATATAATTGTGTTGAATGGATATCTGGCTTGTCGGGCAGTTTACATGTACGTGCCTCACGATGTGAAGACACGTGGATTTTGCGAGGAGTTGTGGTAGTCAACGGACACGGGATTGGGGGCGTCACAAATGTGAACATTGGAATATTCATTTCCATTGTTTCCATAGTTTGATACCATTGTTCTCCTAAATTTCTCTTTTGTTTCTTGAGATAATTTTACAGAGAAAAACCATTGCTTTTTCTTTATGTTCTTGATTTTGCTTCTTTCCTCATTATTCTTTGTCTATTTCAAACACATTTTCTGCTGTCATCATGTTGAAATTTGAGAGGGCTCATCATTTGGTGAATCATTTGAAAAAATGTTGGAATATCTGGAGAGTTTTGAATGTTTAGTTCAGATCCTTGTATATTTGTCACGGAATAGTAGATGAATAGTCTACGCTATTACAGATTAAGTTTGACTAATTCATTGATCTTACGGAAGGAGTTCTAATTTCCTAAATAAGAATTAGAGACCTTGCGGAATATGATGTATTAGTTTTCTTTTCTTGGCTTAAAATTAATTTGAACATTTCCTTGTCCATTCCTATTATGGATAAGAGTTTCGTTGTTCAATCGGTTTCTGGGAGCTAGATTTGCTTAAATCATCAGAGGATTGTGTTAAATATCTCGAACAGGTTTAAATTAGACCATGAATTTTTTCTCATTTATTGCCAATGAATGTTCACATCTTTTTAGTATAAAAGGCACTTGATTAACTACCGAGGTCATTACTTGTAGATAACTGATAATTATGCGCAGCTTTCACCTAGATCCAGGTTGTAATTTTTGAGTTTGAATGAGTTATTAGCGCTTTATGAATGCCTACTATTCAAGGTAATGAATTTAGATTTGATATACGTGAAATATACCTATTCAAACGATGTATTTGTTTCATTAATCCTAAAAGGGAACTTGAATTTCATATATTCTTTAGATCACGGCATATATATATATATAGTTTGTCTTAACTCAACTGTGTTATGGCTTCACAAGTACCTCGATAGCTTTATATGTAGAATTTTGATAATTTTTGAATTTGTTCTGTATCCCTAAGATTTGTAAGTCTATGAAGCCTCACTGATGTCCACACAATGAGTATTTCGTGAGATTTTTACTCTATAATCTTTTTGAATTCAAAAGTTCCTATTTTGTAGAAGGTAGTTTTAATATTTTGTTTGCATTTCCCAATTTGATATACTGCTCTAATCTTCATAGAAACAGAAAAAGTTTGTTTTCAAATTGTCGGGTGTTTTCTTTTAGTATTTGTCTTAATTGTTCATCTATCCCCGATGAACTAGTGATGAACTCAAGACTACAAATCTTGATGAAATTCTGACATTTTATCTTTCATGCGCATAATCGACTGAATATTGAGGGACTACCACCGACCAGCCTACCACACACGGCTTCACTACCACCAACCATACATCAATGACCAACACTAACTGGGAATCATTGCAATATTTTTGAAAGAATATAAATACAAATTAATCAAAATTTCCGCTTAACTCGTCGATACCACCCCTCTAATAAGGTGACTCTAAACAATTTGAACATATATTTTGAATGTAAATATTAAAATTTTATGTAGGTAATGTGAATTTGATTTCTTCAAAGCACGGCTATTAAAAAGAAAATACCGTTTCAGTTTAAATAATTAATATAGCTGTTCGAGGTTTGAGGCTTCTGCTCGATATACTAATTAAGTTGAATATATTTGAACAAACATGCAAAACAAAGATGCAATTTTGAATCAACAAAGAACAAAAGATGAAATTGATATCCAGTCTATTGAACTTTGAAAACTTACAAACTTTGATGCAAGCTTTGATCAGAAAGCTTAGTGTACAAAGTCGATAGTTATTTCCGCAGCTTCTAACTTCTGTATCTCTAAATTATCCGCCAATTTAAGGAGACACAACCCTCCTTATATAGGAAATTTTGACGAAGAACTGAATGTCCACATTGCAGATCATGCGTGACTTTGAAGGGTCACATACTTTTCAAGAGTCACCCGTCTCTCGCCAAGAGTCACCGTCAGGTCGCACCTTTGCTTTCTTCCTCGCAAGTGGAGCTTTGCTTTAGCGGGACACTGGCCAACGTTGAAATGATCTAAGATGCTATCATTACCACTTGTGGGCCTGCATTTTCCATTCTTTCGCTTAAATCATTGTAAGAAAGCATCCGTAATTGATTGGAATTTTCGGGCTTGTACCTTCTGAGAGGCAAAGGCGAAGATGTCGAGATCTTCCGATTATCCTATCAAGGGGAGGAAGGGGAGGGGCCGAGTACGGCGTTTTCATTTTACCGGAAGAAGGTCAGGCCGCGCACTGGCCATCCCTCGCCTCAGTCCGAGTCGTCACGGAAGTGGAGCGCCGTCAAAGCCTCGCCGATTTGTCTGAGATAGCCCCAGAAGTCAGACTCAAGGAAATGAGTTTCTTGTTATTGGAACAAAGTGCTTGGGACCAAAATGCGGCTCTCGCCTTTGAAGAAAAGGGCTTTTCAATTGGGTTCTGCCGTACCCATTTTTCGACAAAGATCAAAGCTTTTCTGGCTTGAGATTTTGGTTAGTCTATTCGATTCTTTGAATTCCCAACAAAACTTAGTGGAACGGGCTTGGAGACTGGATTGATGGTACACAAATTTAACAAAGAATCCAAGGGATTCTTAATTGAGAACAAAGAAAGTGAAGATACAATATTTTACAGGAGGAAAAAGCCTGGGGCTTTGATTGAAATAATTCAAAACTTCAGCATTTGGTGATGTAAATATTTGAATAGCTCCCATAAGGGCCATATCATTCCTAAACCACTTGGTAAAAGCTAACTTTTTCAACTGCGAAACCAAGAACAGTTTTGGCCCGACATTAAAGTATGTGGTAACAAGCATTTTTTTAGAACAGCAAAAATCAAAAGCTCGTAGGATCAAATGTCTTAGTGCCTTGTGGGTAAAAAGATGGACCCAATCTTTTCTATATTGAATAATTTTCTAAAATTTCAGATTTATAAGCAAAGCTATTAATTCCTGTAGTTCAAGATATGAGATATTTTGAACAGATCAGATATAATGAGTATGAATTCATAGAATTTACTTGTTTAGTATTTCGAGAAATGAAAGCTGCTTTCATTTGAAAATCTTATCTTCAATCTAATGGGAAACTCGATATATGATCGTGTCTGAAAATTGGTGAATAATTCTTCGGCTCTTGTTTGGTAGCAAATTTGGAGTTGGTGTTTGAAAAGAAGGAGAATTAAGTTTTTCTCAAACTTCTCAAACGATTTGAAGTTTGATATTTTAAGACCAAAAATTCCAATTTCAAATAAGGGTAAAATCGTAATTTGATTATAAAATTGTAATTATTGCTAAAACTAATGAATTCTCAGATCCTGGATGAAAAACCCGATTGTACTGCTGAATCGCCCTCCTACCTAAATCCATTTTAGCACGTGAAATCTTCGCACTCTTCGAGATACCGAGTCATTTTTTCTTTTATCGCTTTCAAATAAGAATCACTTCGACATATAAAAAGGCACGATAGCATGCACTCAAATTATAAGTGGTAAAGAGAGAAATGATGAAATGGACTTCAGAAATTAACATCAACCGTAAGCGGACATATCGGGTACTTGTGAATTCGACTTTAAGTCATCAGAGGCCAAATGAGCAACAGTGATTCATCTCCTATTGAGCCAACAACTGGGGAAGCCATTTTTTGAGTGATGCAAGAGTCTCATTTAGAGAGTTTTAGAGGTGAGAGGCCTTCTCAGATTTGGTAAGAGATCCACCGCTGGGAAGGCTTCAAATTAACAAGAAGGGAACGCTCACGCTGAGCAGCACGCGTGGACCCCGTTCATGAAGCTTTGACAACCCGTAGGTGATTTTCTCACTGAGTTTATTCCATTTAAGGGCTTTTCGATGCTTCTGCGAATGAGCCGGATTGTTTATCGGTCCCAAAACATGGGACCTAATTTGTAATTGTTCGGGTTTGATATCGCACCCGCCGTAAAAAACTGGGCCGCTTCGTGCCAATGTTGTTTCAATCATGAGACAAAGGCCGAATGGGTCACGATCTAGCTCCAAAACATGGACCGAAGGTTAGAATTCTTTGAGGAAGAATTGGAGCAGCCCGTGGACTCATCACCGTTAGGGGCTGTTTGGAGTGCAGGTTGGTCTAACTTGTGTATTAAATGGTTGTATGGTATATCAATGAATGTTTGGATGTGGGCTCAATGAGTGAATCGCTGTTTTTAGATTTTTCTGAATATAATTAGATTTCACTATTCCTAATAAATGTTTTAAATATATTTTTCAGAAAATATATATTGATCAGAGTGATTTAAATTAAATTACTGTGGTAGCGACTACATCATGAGCTAATCTTTGATGCTTGAAATTGATTAATTACATGACATGATTGTGTGATTGACATTGGTGAATATATCAAGATAGTGTTTGGTATGTAGATTAGATTGTATCGAACCTGTAGAAAAGATAGATTCCAGATGCACCAACATCCAGAATATACAGGAGCAGAGGCATGAGATGAAACCTAGAAACAATCTGAGGGTAGAGTTCAAATGTTAATTATCTGAGGGTAGGTCCAAACCAAATAAGAGATTTCAATCATTTGAGCGCCTTCAAATGATAGAGTTATTCATCGAGGGTAGTCCATTAAATTAAATAATATGCATCAATCACTTGAAGCTACTAAATGAGTTATATACTACCTGAGGGTAGTCCACTAACAATAATATATATATCATCAATGAGCGCCCAGAATTGATATATATTCACTTAGGTATGCTCACTAAGAAAACAAATATTCTGCACGAGGCTTAGGTTAAAGTAGTGAGAGAGCTTCATGAGGACCTGGATCTGTTGATGTATATCTGGGCAGATCACATTGGGTTTGAATGTGTGTTGGGAATTGGAACATTGCAATCGCACTTAGGCGGTGAGGTGAACACTAGGTATTCTCCTACTGAGGTGCTTTAGCTCACCCCACTGGGACCCTTTATTTATGTGCATGGTGGAGCATGCGCGCAGACATCACGCTGTTAGAGGTGGCCTGAAGAAAGCCGGGTCAGGCTTTGACATTTGAAACATGTATAGAATTCTAACTTTGATATATGTGCTGTATAAGAGTGAATTATTAACTTATTTTAAACCATTGATATAAATAAGCAGAAGAGAAAGATTGTTTGAGGCTGGTGGCCAAGCACTGAGACAGAATATATCGACCGTCAGATTTGTGCATTTATGTGATTAGATCAGTAGAGCCCTGGGAGCAAAAGTAGATCATTCCATTTTTCTCGTGAGGAGAACAGTCACCCGATATCTACGAGTGATTTCATGCTGATTGTAGCTAATCTTGACCTGCTCGGGGCGCACAAATTTGTATCAGAGCTGGTATGTTTAATTAGAGCTCGGGTTTGGTATCCATCACCACAAGGTGGTATGGTGGGAGAGGCAGGTTTATGGGAACCTATGGATAGAAAATGGGTTTAGGCCAGCAAATGTAAAAAAAAAAAAAACATCACCACTGGGGTGCTGATGTTGAGTTTAGGTAATGGATTACTTTGGTGGCAAAATCACTGACAAAACTAGGAGCACTACTGCACGCTATAAGGATGTGTTTTGTGATTTGATGAATTGTGTGAATGGTATGCTTACTTCTATGTTGTGTGATGAGATTGATTATGTTGTGTGAAAAATATATGCATAACATGAACAGATGTGTGTATGCTATGGTAGGTAGATAGAATTAGAGTTATGATTATACGAGGTAGAAAATATTTAGAAAATGTTTTGAGTTGTAATGTTGCACAAAACTGGAAAGAAAAGCAAGAGTAAATTTATAAATTTATTTAAATATTATATAGAAAATAAATTTCTGTTGAAGAAAATCGAGGGAAATAAATTTTTATGAAATTATTGAGGAAATTTAAGAAAAGTGGGTTAAATAAATTTTATAAAATTATTTGAATATTAGCGAGGAAAAAATGGATTTTAGTGATGGAAGATTTTCATCACTGGAAGTTAAGGAAAAAATATTATCAATAATGAAAAAAAATTTGATGCGTGAGGTTGGAAATCATAATTGAAGAAGGCCAGGCTGGAGTCGGGCGCTGGACGCGTATGCAGTATCGGGCGCGATCATAAAGTGTAGAGGGCGCCGGGCGAGCGGCGTGTTCGGCGCGGCGCGCGCGAAAGCGCGTGAGCGCGCGGTGCGAAAGATGGCCGGGGCGCTGGCGCAGCATGAAGCGCGGTTTCGTGGCACGCAGCGGCGAAGGTGCCAGCGCGTAGAGCGCAGTGCACTGGCGTTGCAGCGCGCACGCGGCGAGCGCAGCTTAGGCACGTAGGCGAGCCAGGATACTGGCGCCACGAGTGCAGGAGCCGGGCATGCGGGCGCTACCGGGCGCTGGTCGGGTTTCAAAGGCACCCACTCCTACCATTTTCAACCATTGACTCCTGCTTTTTTCCACTAAATTGAACAGTAGTTCATCAGAAATAAAAATTTTTTTCGAAAAATAATGTTTATTAAATTCAAATAAAATCAAATAAATTTTTGAGAAAATTTTAAAAATAAAAATTCGCAAAAGAAAATTTTGAAATAAAATTTATGAAAAACAACATTAAACTAAATGACGGCGTATACACCGAAAGGTGGCGATTATGGCCCGGCAGGGGTTGCGCTCAGGATATCAGATTGGATTAATCCACCACGGAAACATCATACTAGTCGCTGCACGTAAATTGAAAGCGGCTGGTGTAATGCGATAGAAAAGGTGAACGCGGTAAGATAGGATTAACAATCTTGGTGGATTTGATAACGGTTCAATGTTGTTTCAAAATTTATTCGACGAAACGAATTGCCAGCCGAATCACACCACTTGCGAAACGGACGCCGGGCTCATGCCGTCAAGTCTATCGCAATGATCACAGTTAGACCGAAACGAAAGTTAGATGACCTCTTTGCCGCCATGTTAATCGTAAATGGTTAAGAGGAATAGGACGAGAACGCTCCACGGGCACCGTCAAAATAATCGTTGTTTGATCAATGACTAATGTCGTGAGGTGATTACAAATGAATTATGGAAGACAGCTAGTATAGTATGTAGACAGAAGATTCCTAGTAACCCCAGAGGTTTAGGCGTGGATTATCCCTCCTGATATCGTTGGAAAAGATCCATGGTAGACCGAGAAATTCCAATTTATGGAAAAAGGGCAAATCGTAATTTTAATTACAAATTGTAATTACATTAAAACCATAACTAATTTCTGCACTCGGATGACAAAGATTGTACTGTTAACTGCCTCAAACTGGTTAAAATGCAAATTTCTCGTAATTCTTCGAGACAGCCTGATTGCACGCTTTTCTCGAGGCACTCATGCGGTGTCAGAATCTAAGCCGAGCATGAAAGCCACATATATAACATGTACCATGCACCATAAGTGGTAAAGAGAAATGAGAAATGACTACTGGAGAATACAAATCAATTGGGAAAGGGAGGATGAAGGTTTGGTTTTTGGAATGTTATGACTAGAAGACAAATTAGTAAATAGTCTTCATCTCCCATTTGGCCAAGACTAAAACGAGGAACAAAAACAAGCTCACAGCCATAAATTTGAGCTTTATAGAGAGGGCTTCTTCAGCATTCACGCGATCAACTGGTTAATGCCGGACAAAAAGGGGAACGCTCTACGCTGAGCGTTGGTGCTACGCGTGGACCCTGGATTGAGAGTTTTTGACAACCTAAGAGGTAGGATTTTCTTCTCTACTGCGCGCTTTTATCTGTATTTTGGCGGCTGGCGTTTCGGGAATGAAATGGAGGTTAAAGACTGGTCCCAAAACTTCTGGGAACTGTTGTTAATTTTTTTGATTTTTGAGAGGCCGTGACCGCCTTAAAATTTGTGGACTCGCTCGGGGCCTTTAATTTTGGAAATTCGGGCATTTAAATCATGCTGATGTGGTTAAAGGTTTGAATGGGAAAGTTGATCGTCCTAAACATGGGACCAATGTTTGGAATTTTGATTTTTCGCCTCCCGATCGCCCGTGAGCTGGGTACAAGCCAGGTGGAGATTCGTATTAAAATGCTTGTTTGTATGCTGCACGGAGGTTATTGATTGCTGGATCAAATAAGAATGCGATTTGGTGATTTTTTCGAAGAACTGGAGGGCTTAACACTCATTCTCAAACCGGTTCTAAAATGTTTTTGTGAAAATATACGGGTCGAAAATTAAATAAATTAAGTTTTTTGACTATACAGTCAAGGGAGCGCAATTTTGATCTTGGATGAAATGTATAATTACAATAATACATTAAAGATTTTAATTGAAAGAGTATTCATGTTTATATATTTAGCGTGATTAGAATCGTATTGAAACCGCATACATGCATTCATATGCACCGATCACCAGAGATATGAGGAGTACATGAACAGAGGACAAATGGCTCAGAGGGTAGTTTAAGCCATAATTGGTCTGGTAGTCCAAATTAAAGAATATATCAAATCACTTCGAGCGGCCCAAATTTTTGATATTTATTCATCGAGGGTAGTCCACAACCAAATAATATATCAAATCATTTAGAGCAAATGCAAGCTGATATTATCTGACTGAGGGTAGCCCATTAAATTTATATATCAATCGTCGAGCTACTCTAATGGATATATACATCTGAGAGGTTGTCCACTATTAAAACTAATATTCTAATAATTAGTATGCAGAAGAGTGAGAGAGCTCATGAGGACTCGGATTTGCTGAATGTGACATTCAAGTAGGATCATGCATTTGTTTAATGGTGTTTGACTTGGAACATCAGAATCAGAGACTTAGGGTGGTGAGGAAATGAATTAGTACATTCTCCCATCAGCTTTTGAGCTCACCACCCCATTTGATCCCCTTATGTACAAAGAGCAGGAGAAGACTCATCCTAGATATGTGATTTTCAGTTAGTGTTTCTGATTGTGGCTTCGCTCGACGATATGTACATGTATTAGAATTTCTCTAATCTTAATATATGTATTGTTTAAGAGTAAAAAATATTAACTCTTGAAACTATTGATGAAGCCTGATATATGTATGAAAGATCATTGATAACATGGCCGCATTGATATATTGCGATCGGATTGTATGAGCACAGGTTTTGATCTGTAGAGCCCCCGACAAAGGTTGAGACTCGCCCGATTTTCTAGCGGCGTCTGCAACCCACCTCCACTAGATCATGTGGCGACGGTAGTCAACGGACCCCTGCCTTTGGGGCGCTCACAATCTTGGCATCAGCTTAGGCATACGAATCTAGGAGCTCTGTTTGCATCCATCACCACTATAGGGCTTGATGTGAACCAGGTAGGTGGGAAACCCAGATGGAGGATTGAGCCAGCCACACGGTCAAGAAGAACATCACCATCAGGTATCTGGCATTCAGCTTAGGGTGATGAGATTAGCCTAGGAAAGGCAATTTAATAAAAACTAGACAATGAGAGCGTGTTTTGTGTGATCACCGAGGTCGCTACAGAATGTGTCATATGGTAAATAAATGATGTGTGTCATGATTAGCACAATAATGTGAAAATGTTTTGATGGTACATGATGAAAATTGAAAAATATGAAAATAAATTTTATATAATTATTGACGAGAATCAAGAAAACAATCTTTGTAGAATTTATCAGATGTATTATAAAAAAAAATGATTTTTAGAGATTTTATGATTTTTCAACAATGAAACAATTGAAAACTACTTTATAATGAAAAAAATTAGAATAGTTCTTGATACACCATTAGAATCAGTAAAGCAGGTCACACGGCAATAAGAACGTTACGCGCGGGCATAGATGGCGCAGAGAATGCGGCGCAGTTTGGTATAGGCGGCGCGGTGGCGGCGCGCGACGACGCGCAGGGCGCGCGGCTCGTAGGCGCAGTGGTTCGACAGACGCGCTACGGTGAAGAGCAAGAAGGCCGGGCGCGCAGACGCGAGCGGGCGGTAATCGGCGTACGGCCATCAGGTTTGGCGGCCGGAGGCGCGCAGCGCGCAGCGCGGCGCGGCGCAAGAAAGGCGGCGCTACGGCAGTGCGCACGCGGGCGCCGGGCAGTTACTGGCACGCGGCCTCAGCGGCCCTCGAGCGTACCGCGGCGCGCGAAATGATACCGGGCGTCAGTTTTCAGGCACTCGACTTTGGTTGGCTGCGCCAACTTAGTTTCTCGAATAAATGCAAACACCGTTCACAAAATAAATTAAAAAAAAAAAAAATTTTTTTTTAAATCAAATAAAATCAAATAAAATTTTGATAAATTTTGAAATAAAATTTTCTAAAATAAAATTTTAAAGAAAATTGTTGAAAACAACATTTAAACGCAAAGCCTGATTGGTATAACGTTATGTATGATTAGTGTCTCGGTCGTGTCGTTCAGACATCCGATTGAATCAATCTAATAAACGGATCGCTGAGAAGCCATGTAAGAATATAATATGCACCGGTGTAATGATTGAAAAAGGGTGAATGGTAAGGTTATGAACTATGACCTTGTGTGGATTTGATAACGAAATATCAAACAAATTACTTTAATAAAATGAATAAGTGGTCGAATTTGTTCAATAGGAAAATGGACGTCAGCCATGCTGGTCACAAGTCTATCGGGTATGCATCGCTATTCGCATCGTAAATGCAGTTAGATGACTGTTAGTCATGTTAACGTGTAAAATGGCTAGTAGAGGTCGAGGACGAGAACGCCCGCCCGGCAATCACTCAGGCCACCTGGCTCATCATGATTCTTCAAGGTCAGAGGTATTACAATAATGCTATAGCACAAAGTATAGTATAGTATGTGCATTGTGAAGATCCTAGTAACCCCTGCAGGTTTAGTGGCGCATCACCATCCTCATTCATGGGGAAAAAGATCGACGTCACCATCGTCTGGCCACGCCAATAAGAAAGTGTTGCAGGCTGCCGGAGATTGATCCGGCACACTACCAGATTTAGACCAGCTACGTCGCAGCCAGAATGAGGCCTCAAGATAGATGAAATGTGGGCAAAAGGGACCCTAGAGACCTTAGAGGAGCTGGCAGATGTGAATCTCACTCCTAGGGATTAGCGAGAATAAGAATGTTAGGTTGAGTCGCAGTTAGAGATCTCGAGACTCCCACTCACAAAGGACCCGAGGATCATGGACATGCTCGAGTCTGCTGTCATCCGGGATGGATCAATGAGCGCTTACAAGGTCGCATCGACAGAAAGGTGAAGAGGATTATCGCCTTACACGCGAAAGTACTCTTGAATTCAAGGGGGCAAGCATGAGCATTGGTCAGAGATGCAAAGAACACCCAGTCTAAGCAACAGATACGACAATAAGAAGAGCTTACCCTAGAGACAAGTGAGACCGTACTTAGATCTACTCCTAGGTAGTTTGCAATGTGTGGATGTTTTCCCAGATGAGCTACCCGGACTACCCCACAAAGGGTCGAGGACTGGATCGAGTTACACCCCATCATAATAACCATCTCAAGTGGGACTCCGCATAGGATGGCACCGCTTGAGTCATGAACTCAGCCCAATGCAGATCGTTAGACAAGGGGTTTATTAGAACGAGCACTTCACCATGGGGCGCTGCTTTTAGTCATAAGAAGAGGTGCAAAGGCCCTTCTGAATGTGTATTACATGTGCATCATGAATGCGTTACACAGAATCGTACCCATTAATGAGATTAATTGATTTATTTGATCATTGAGGAGTAAAGTAGTCACCCAAGATAGACTTTCATGACCGGTTACCACACAATTTTGAGGATTAGAGACATGTGATCTCAGATAGCGTTAGACGCGCGATAGTAATTCCTTGAGCTTCATGGATGCCCTTTGAATCACGAATGCACTAGCAAAGATCTGCAGATTCATGCATAGGATATTCCAACCTATCATAGATCGCTTTGTCAGTCTCGTGGATGATATTTTGATCACTCCACCGAGCGGAGCGAGTATCATCGAGATCACTTTTGACAATTTAAGAGATCACACAGACGCTAAGTTCGCAGAAGTGCCAGCTTTCGTCATCACAGGTGATTTTTGATATCGGTGCGGTAAGAATGGAGGTCACGACCAGAGAAGTTAAGGTAGTGATGCGCTGAGAGTAATTAATCGCCAACTCGAAGATACGAGTTTCTCGGATCATCGGGTATTACAGAGATAGAACAATGTTGTCCATTCAGGGATGTAGATCGTAGGGACTCGCTCACGGGATACGTGGACTCCATGGTTGACAGCCTCGACCATAGAGAGAGAGATTGAGGATACTGGAAGACACTAGATACGAGCGTTGTGAGAAGAGGGAGGATCGTTTTTCTCCCTGTCTTGGAAGAGGTAGAAGACTTCTGCTTCATGCTAGTTTCAGGGCTAGGGTCAGGATTGAGCATGAGTGACGGGATTGCCCCAGAGACAGGGATCCAAGATTCTTGAGCAACACTGGTCCCAGCCAAGGTGAGAACAGAGAGACATAGCCTATTCCTCCACACCCTAGAAGGTTATAGAGGAATCAGTTTCAGCTTTCTTTAGGTGCTATACAAGCAAGGGCCAAAGTGTGGTCGAATCGAGGATAGATCGGGGTTACCTTGACGGAAGCGTAGTGGACCTTAGGTGGTAGACCTATTGGTTGTTGATTGTCGAGCTGACAGCCAGATGAGATTGACAGCCATCGGTTAGCCGATAGTGGGACCTTAATGGGTTATCATACGGAGCCACGACATGGGATTTGGGCTTAGAGGTTAAGGCCTTTAGAAAAGCCAAGTATGATGTTCTTCCACAGGATGTATGGTGAGTTGACACGATAGATGGAATTATAGTGGAAATCTCTGATTCTACTCATGAAGTGGACCGAGTTGGAGTGTTGCGGTACTATGACATTATCGGCGTTCGTGTGCCTGATAACATCGCATCGAGTCGAGATTGTGGGTGCACGGTATGATCATTCAAAGCTTTGGTGAGGGTGGGTAATTGTGCTTTAGGACTACGATCCGTGAGGCTATGATTTCATCGAAATATAAGAGGCTCGAAGTGTGGCCCAGAAGAGTTGTGACTCGAAAATGAAAACTCTGAGGACATGGTTATCACGCAAACTTAGAGTTGAGTGATGGGAGTCGGGGGTGACTCGAGGTTTGAATACCCCTTTTGGAAATTGCATTGGGTGTTGTTGAGGCGCTTGAGGCTCGGTAAATGGGTCTCATTCGCGGCATAGGAACTAGGTCGTGATCCATTGGATTGTCGGTGATTTAATGACCTTGGAGAGGTTAGCGTTTTACACACGAAACCAAGGTTGTGTAGGATTACGTGTTGTAGTTACATGCCGGGTGTAAGAAGCGTATTTAACGAACATGTGTCTGGATCATAAGGGTAGAGGATTAATTGCCCATGGTAGGTCGCCTACAACAACGATTCTGATGGTATCACGGATATGGCCTTGAGTCATGGTATGGGAGGCCATGTAGATTGCAGTTGCTATGTTGGGTAGGAATTGGAAGAGGTTCCATCTTCATTTGGTCACGATCGATTAGAGACACCTGCGAGAAGGTGAGAAGCGATACGATAAGCGTCTTCTCGGCTTAGAGCAGCGGGAAGAGCTATGCGGATGTCTGACGTCGACCCTTAGAGTTAGAGTTAGTGATCACGCGTTTTCTTGAAATTCGATTCACCCCAAGAAGGAGTAATTCGAGGTTCGGCCCAGCGCGAGGAAAGGTATCAGTGAGGTTCATTGGACCTTTAGATACTCGAGGAGGGGTAGGCACCTTTGGCGTGCCAGGTTAGCGTTACCGCCCAGCATGTCAGGTGTCCGAGAGGTATTTCACGTCTCCATGCTCCGAGAGTATGCTCCAGATCCAGCTCATGAGGTGGATTGTGGATAGATTGAGATTGACACTGATGGGACCTTGAGGAAGGACCAGTGTGCATTGTTGATAGCCGTGATCAGGTTTTGCGACGCAAGACCGTGAGGCTAGTGAGAGTGCTATGGCGGCACTGTGGAGTGGAGGAGTCAACGTGGGAGCGCGAGGACAAGATCTGGGGCTTTTTATCCCTTCTTGTTTCGGGATGAAGGTCGTGTTGGTCGTTTAGGAATTAAATGACTAGTTTATCACATGATAGAGTGCACGTTGCATATGCATGTGTTTGATAAAGATCGTTTCGAATTTCGAGACGAAATTCCTTTGGGAGGGGCTCTTAAGACGAAATTCAATTATGGAAAAGGGCAAAATAATTTTAATTACAAAATTGCAAAAATTACAGATTAAAAATCCCATAACTAATTCTCACAGACCTCCCGGATGTGAAAGCAGGTTTGCAATTTAGGAATCGTCTCACGAGGAAATCTAGTTGAAATGCGTAAAATTTCGTAATTTTAAAGACCGGTCGGATTCGGCCGCGTTTTCGAGGGCATCGCGTTTCGGTGCGAAGTAAATCGGTTTCGATCTTGACCAGAAAGCCACATATAACATGTACTCATGTACCATAAGTGGTATAGTGAAATGGTGAAAATGGACGGTAGAGATAGTCTTAGAAAATCGAATCTGAGGGAAAAGGGACATGAAGGTCATTTTTGGAATGTTAGTGACTAGAAGACAAATTAGTAAATAGTCTTCATCTCCTACATTTGGCCAAGACTAAAAGCGTGAGAACAAAATGAAGTTCCATTGGCAAATTCTTGAGAGCTTTTTAGAGGGCTTCTCTACAGGTTATCCTGTGATCGGACCCAGTTGGCGAACCGGAATGAGGAAACGTTCTGCGGAGGCCGAGCTCTGCGTGGACCCGGTTGGCTGACAACTCAAGAGGTAAAAGTTTTCTCCCTACTTGCGTTTTATTCCCATTTTTAGGGTTTTTCGATGTTTCGGTGGGTTTGAGGCGAGTGAGGGCCGTTTGATGAATCCCAAAACTTGGGGCCAGAGTTGTTAGAATTTTTTTGGGATTTTGAGAGAAATGTGACTGTCCAGAAAATTTGTGGACTATTTGGGCCTTTAATTTTGGAAATTTGGCATTTTAAATCATGGCAGTGCTGAATAAATGTCGGGAATGGGTTGTTGGTCAGGTCCCCAAAACATGGGGCCAGGTACTGGAATTCTTGGTGATTTTCTCACCTCAGTGAAACCCGAGTTGGGTCTTTGTTTGTGTGGAGATTTGGTATTAAAATGCTTGTGGTATGCTTTAGTAGGGAATGGCTAGTGGATTCTGGAGTTCACTAAAGTGAGCCAGTTGATTTATATGATTTTTAGGAATAATGTAGAGGTTTCACTATTCAGAAGCGAATGTTCTAAAATGTATTTTTGTGAAAATATGCGGTTGGTCGAGTAATTTAAATTAAATTGCTCTTGTTTGATCATTAGCCCAAGTGAGCTAATTTTGATGGGATGAAATGTATAATTGCATAACATGATTGTGTGATTTTAATTATGCGAGTATATTCATGTTTATATATTTGCATGTGATTAGACTGTATTGGAACTGGCATACATGCATTCCATATGCACTGGATCACCTAAGTTATGGGTGAGTGCATGGTAAGTCACAGAAGACTGATAGTTGGGTAGTTTAAAATAAATTATCGATTAGTCAAACTAAATAATATATCAGCCGTGGAGCGGCCGGTTGATATTTATTCATCGGAGGGTAGTGCAAGCTAAATAATATATCGGCCGTCGGGCGACCAGTTGATATTTATTCATGAAATTAGTCTAAACAATTTACCATATCAATCGTCAGATGACCCCGTTGATATATATACATCGGAGGGTTGTCCACTATTAAAACTAATATTCTCATACGAGGCTTAGGCGGTATGAGAGAAATCCGATGAGGACTTCGGGTTTAGGAGTTGGTCATGTAGACATTCAAATAGGATCATGCGTTTGCTTGAATGTATGTTTAATTTGGAACATTGCCTTTGCACTTAGGTGGTGAGTAGCCCACTTGAGGGCCCGATTCTCCTCACGAGCTTTAGCTCCTTGTCGTGGGATCCCGCTTTTCACGAGGTACGGGAGCGTGCGAGAGACTCATCCTAGAGACCATGGATTAGAAGAAAAGCGGGATTGTGGCTTTGGCAGTGATATGTACATGTATTAAATTTCTCCCAATCTTAATATATGTATTGTTTAAGAGTAAAAATATTAACTCTTGAAACTATTGGATATAGTTTGGATATGTATGTGTGTTGGAGCACGAGTTGAGTGAGCCCCAGTAGGCGTATTGGATCTGTTGTTGATTGGGACCCAGGGTTTATACGAGGTTTTGTATTTGGGTAGAGCTCCGTCTGAAAGGAGGCTGGAGTTTTTCTAAAGTGGCGATCGGGTGGCAGGCCTCCACTTGTCCGCGGGTTGTGGGTGGTCAGCGGACCCCGAGGTTTGGTGCATCCTGGATGGTGGTAGACCATTGGTTCATGTAGGCGAAGGGAAAGTGTTAGAGGCGGAGTTTACCTCGGCGCGACCCGGGATTAAACCAGGCTAGTTCTGGCTAGAGAATGAGGCTCGAATAAGGTGGAAATGGGCAAGGACCTCACAGAGACCTCGGAGGTCGTTGGCACATGAGTTCTCCCCACAGGATTAGGCGAGAATAGGGATGATATGGGGTTCTTGTTGGAGATCTCGGGGACTCTACTCACAATGGACTGAGGATGTGGACATGTCGAGTTTGATGTCATCCTTGGATGGATTAGTTGTGATTTCTGAGGGTTGTTATCGATTGTGAGCGCGAGTTCACAGCCTACACATGGGGCGGTACTCGTCTTGTATTCCCGGTCAGGCCAACCGCGATATTTTGCCCCAGACGGTATATGAGTCAAGTGTCGGGGACGGGTTAAGCGGGTTGGCTCGCGGGCCGCACCTGGGGACTAGGAGAATTCGAGCTTGGATGCCTCGAGTGAGTATGCAGTATGTGGATGTTTTCCGGATAGGCTACGGACTACCTCCACGGAGAGCTGAGTGGACTTGATGTCAGTTACACCGGTATATTCACCCATCTCTATGACTCCATAGGATGGCAGAGTTGAGTGGGGAACTCAGTGCAGCCTACGGGAGTGGCCAGTTAGGGGTTCATTAGGCGAGGCACTTCACCATGAGGCGCTCGGTTCTATTTGCGAAGAAGAAGGCGAGACCAGCCGTGTTATTATAGGAAGTACGGGGTTATGATCGAATCGGTACCTGTGCAAGAAGTTGATGATTTATTTGACCGGGTTGAGAGGGTGCGTTGCTCCCAAAGATAGAAGCGTATGCACGGTTACCATCAAGCGAGGTTAGGGGGACCAACGGATATCCCTAGGAAGGCGTTAGGACGTCGTGTGGGCACTATGAGGTTCTGATGATGCCCTTCGGATTGTGAATGCATGACGAAGCATTCATGGATCTCATGCATAGGATATTCGACCTATTTAGATCGAGTTTAATGTGCATTAGTCTTTGTGGATGACATCTTGATCACTCTCGATCGAGTGGGAGCATAAGTATCACTTGAGGATTGTTCTGGTTGTTGTTAGAGACCATCAGGTTATGCGCTAAGTTGGTAAGTTCGGGTTTGGCTTGCGAGGTGAGATTTTTAGGACACGTGGTGTCGGCTACCGGAGTGTCGATTCGACTAAGAGAAGGTTGAGGCGGTGATGCGTTAGGAGGCCCAGAATGTCAATCTTGAGATCGTAGTTTCTTGGGATTGGTTGGGTGTCCTGAGAATGCGAGAATGGGATTTGAGAAGTTGTCCATTCGAGCGGGGGATGTGGGTTTCACCCTCACGGGATATGGACTCGAAGTGGTTGGCCATTTTGTAGAGAGAAATCGAGAATACTTCGAACACTCGGAATCACGGGTGTTGGTAATGAAGGGAGGATCGGCTTTCTCTAGTTCGGAGGAAGGCGAAGACCCCGACTTCCTGTAGTTTAGAGACTAGGCGAGTTGAGCACCCAGTGGCGGGTTGCCCAGGAGATAGGGATCTAAGACCTTGGAACATCACGGTCGATTAAGCGCGTAGAACATGAGTATACGGTTCGTTCCTCCACTTGCAAGTAAGATTGGACGAACTAGTTTCAGACTAGATTACTTTGCTCTGACACTTCAACCTAAATGATAGAGGACATGGATGAGTTGACAACCATCTGGTCACAGACACTGAGATCTCAACAGGATTGTCATAACAATACAGACATTGAATTTGAGCTTGGGAGGTTAAGGCTCCTAGAGAAGCCGGAATAGATGTTCTTCCCTAGGATGGGTGAGAGTGACCTAATAGCCTAATTATGAGTGAGAAATCCCACACCTTCCACGACAGGACCCCAGCTTACCCCGGATCAGTGTCACAAGATAAATTATTGCGTCAGCAGGCATCTGCAACATCGCAGATCGGTAGCGTGGAAATGGTCATTCACCACCTCGCGGGTGTGTGAGTTTATTTTAGATCACGTCCAATGAATTCCTCATGTGATGAATCAGAAATGTGTTGAGGCCTCGGCGTGTTTCGAGGAGCTTCGTGACTCGGTGATGAAAATGGCACAAAGACGCAGACTTAGAGCCGAGTGACGAGCCCGGGAGTGACCTGAGATGAAACACATGATTACTGCCACACTGAGAGTCGAAAGTGATGTGAGCCTGCAGTGACGCAGGCTCGGGATACCCGGGAAATCACATTAGCAGCTGTTTGAGCTGGGGGGCTCTGCAAACGACGCTACACAGACATGGACTAGATCACCATTCATCGATTGTCAATGATTGTGACCTGGGAGGTTAGCTGCCACACACCAAGTGGTCAGGTAGGTTACGCAGGTGTATGGATTACTTGATTTGCAGAGAGGGCATGTTGCGAACATGTGTCCGGATCATATGTAGAGGATTCACTACTTCTAGAATTCGCCAACAACAAGCATCAGCGATGTACGAATGGCACTATACGCCAAAAAAAAAAAAAAAATGCATAAGGCATTTTCGTAGTGTCGTATATGTCAAGCAACAGGCTCAAATAAGCCATATGGGAATGCTAAATAATATACTACTGGAAGACAGGGGAATAGGCAGCCAATGGGAGGTTACAGGTCTTCTCACTAACTGATAGAATGAGACACCTCTCAAGAAGGTGAGCTTGACGACAATGTTTTCTCACCCGCCGTAGCCTAGGCGCTTATGCCGATGTAACGACGTCATCCTTAGAGTTCCGAGAGTAGGTCTGTGATCGCTCGAAGGTGATGCCTAAGAGAGAGGAGCGGGGGGTCAACAGCACCCGGAAGCCATCGCCGAGGTCGGGCTGAGATACTGAGATAGGCACCGGCGCACCACTAGCTGCATCACCCAGCACTGTCAAAGGTCATCGAGGTGTTTCACATCTCCACACTCCCCGGGTATACATACCCGCAGACTGCCTCATGTGGTGATCAGATGACGAGGTCGACACCTGATGGGACCTCAGAGGGACCGGTGCATCTTCCGTTTGTTTTGATCGTTTGCACGACAAGACCGTGGAGGTGGCAGAGTGCTATGGCGCATCTGCGGAGTGGAGGGAGGAGTCATTGGAGCACCGAGGTGATGCGATGCGAAGCTACTCATCCTTCTTTATGGATGAAGGTAATGCAGAGCTTAGTCATGAAGATTTAAACGACTATGTTTACAAATATGTACAATGCACGTTGCAATATGCATGTGAGTGATTATATTCCGAATTTCCTGACTAAATTCTTTAAGGGGAGGGGAGAACGCTCAAAATTCAATTTCTCGAAATAAGGGCAAAATCGCATTGATTACAAATTGTAATTACGGTTAAAAACTGTAATTAATTTCTTCAGATCTCTGATGAAAACGAATTGTACCGTTGGAATCGCTCGCGAAATCTATTTAGCACGAAATGTAATTTGACATGCTTAGAGTCGGCACGCGTTTTCGAGGCACGCTTCTGGGTGCCTGTAGAGAACGGTTTCATATGCACAAAGGCACAAGTAGCATGTACCATATATACCATAAGTGGTATGAGTAGAGAATGATGAAAATGGACGGTCGAGAGTGTCAATATCAACCGCGGGGATATCATGGCGGGGACTTGACTTTAAGTCACTGTGAGGCTAAATTTAGCAACACAAGGTCTGATCTCCTCATTTAGCCAAATCAAAAACTTGGAAGCCATATTTTTTAGTGATGCAAGAGCTCTATCATAGGTGTTTTTAGAGAGAGAGGCTCTCCTGGATTTGTAAGACTAGTCACATGCCTTCAACACAAAGAAGGGAACGTTTATCGCTGAAAAAGCAGTGCCACGCTGGACCCCGGTTATAGCTTTTTGACAACTCCAAGAGTGTGGATTTTCTCTCCATTTGAGCTTTCTGCCCCATTTTAGTGTTTTTCGATGTTTCTATAGTTCGAGGCCGTGAGGGGTTGAAAGCATCTCGCCCCAACATGGGACCGAACAGCCTGTTTCGGCTTTTTCGATAGCCGCGGACGCCTCGTAATCGCGCTGGGCTGCCTGGGTGTCAATGTTGCTTTTAAATCATGTATTTATATTACAAAGGTTCGAATGTCGCTGATCGTGCCTAAAACGGGACCCGGCGTTAGAATTTTCGAGTGAAAGAATGGAGCAACGCCTACACCCACGCGAAGTTGCCTGGGGAGCAACGGTCGAACTGTATTAAACGTTGTATGGTATGCAGGGCCTGAATGGGATTTCAAAGTTCAATCGAGTGAACCGCTTTTTGTGATTTTTCTGAATAGTAAACCAGGGATTTCAATTATTCTAATAATGCAGTTTTTTGAAAATATATTTTCGCGGAAACATGTGTTTGGATCGAAGATTTAAATTAAATTACTGTATGATCATTACCCGCCGAGCTAATTCGATGCTTGAAATCGACACTACATGACATTGATTAGTATTTGATATTATATGTAAATGAGATTCATGTCATAGTTTCAGATAAAATAGATTGTATCGAACCAGCATACATGTGATTCCAATCAGTATCCTAGAATGATAGAAAGCAAGTGCATGAGAGAGATGATTCAGAGAAAATGGTTCGAGGGAAAATACTTAAAATGTTAATTAGATCTGAGAAGAACCAGTCAATATATCAATCTCACGTCTGATGCGGCCCACATATATATTATTCATCTGAGGGTGCTTCCCACAATTAATAATATATCAACCGTCTTGAGCGCCTGCAATGAGAGATATTCATCTGAGGGTAGTCCACAAACAAATAATAATATATATATCAATCGGCTTCTGAAATTTTTACCTGTTAACGATATATATATATTCACATCTGAGGTTCAATTAATAAAACAAATACTGGCATGAGGTTAGCGTAGCGGCAGAGAGCGTCTGAGACTCCGGATCCTATCGGTCATGCACATTCAGCAGTGGATCATGCATTTGCTTGAATGTGTGTTTTTAAATTAAACATTGCACCGCACTTTAAAGGGTGAGTAAACATCTAGGCGATTCTCCCATCGAAGCTTTAGCTCACCTCGTCGTGGACCCCCTTTATTTGGCTGTACAGGAGCATGCGCTTATATCAAAGACAATATAGAGGTGGTCTTAGAAGAAAAGTCATTTTTGATGATTTGAAACATGTATTAAATTTCACTTTGGATATATGTGTCATATAAGAGCGAATTATTAAATCATTTTAAACTACTGATATAGTTGTTGTAGTATGAGGAGTATTGTTTGGCGCCCAAGTGCGACTCATATTGTGAATATATTGACCGTTGGGACGTGTATTTGCAGATACATTCAGAGCTCCCCATGGGCGCGGAGATTCTGCCCGATGAAAATGTTCGTCAACCGACATTCATCGTAGTATTCCACGGTCACCGTAGTCAATCCGACCTGGTCGGGTACGTCACATTATCGCACAGAGCTTGAAGCGGGCTTTATCGATCTCGCTATATCGCAAAATACTTCCGTAAACAAAGAAACGTGTAAACATTTGAAGATCCTGATAAATCACTTCAAAATCAAAACGGAGTAATATTATTATCTGCAAAAACCAGCTGAAACCAAGTTCAATTGTCTTTCAATATTGCTTTTGTAATCCAACCCTTAAAAAGGGGCTCTGCTGAACACTATTTCGTAAGCCTTTGGCCTGGCAAACGGCTGCTGTACTTTTTTTTTAACTATTATTCATTATTCCAATTGTATTCATCCACCACTATAGAAACTAATAATATCTGAAATTAGGCTTAAAACTTGTTTTAACCCAACGATGACCAGTATTTGAGGCAACTGCTCCTGCACAGAGTGTCGGCAAAGATGTTCTGCGCTACAGTCTTTGATCCTGATTTTATTCCTGGTTTGACTGGTTCTGGTGGCAAATTTCTGTAACGCGTAAAAGACTTTCTTTAACTTTGAAATAAAGTTTGATTAACCTTACACTGGTAACCGCCGCATACAGGCTTCCAAGAACCCCAAAATTATGTTTATTTTGATTTGGGTCAAGAAAATTTGACGGTAGTGTCTACAGCTTCGAGAAGGTTTTCTTACTGTTTCATAATATTTCGTCCAACCACATTGTATTTGGGAAACATTAATTTTTACTGTGAATGAGTCAACCATGACTTCTTCATCACCTTTGGTGTCTTAATATTTGAATGTCTTCATCTAGTCTGAAAACAGAAAAGAACAGATTCACTCCACAAACATTAAAACTTATGTATCTTATTTGAACATCTGTTCCATCATGATTTTTTGAATTCCAGTGGTATTTTTCGACCAAACTTTTTACCCATGACTGGTTCAGACGTCAACCAAAATGAACAAACAGAATGCGCTAAATTTGTCTTCAGTTTGACTGAATTTTGTCAAACTATTTCACATCAAGGCCTTAGTAAATCAGTTATTTGAGTCCAGCTTGAATAAACTTTATTAGGTATCGGATGTTCATCCATCTGATGGACCTGATCACAATAGATTAATCAATGAACCTAAGCCCTCTTTCTGAGTTCGTAAGCCGCATGATAAAAGTTTCTACATAACTCCAATATAAGAATTGACCGTACCAGTAAAGCAGAGCAAGAGAGACTCACATTGCAGATCCTTTCAGAATATTCAAGAGTTCAAAGATCTCATCAGAATAATGTTCCAGTTTTCTTACAGAATCTTGAAATCCTCTTCATACAGTAAAGAACTATATAAATGCTTTCATCCTCAAAATGATTTATACAAGACATGATTTCTACTTCATTTGTTTTTTGACATTTTATTCCTATTTGAATCTTAATCAACTACAACTTTCCAAGTTTATACTACTTTCCACAGTTCCTATTACTTTAAGTTTTATTTATAAAGAAATAAAATCTAACTGATTTTATTTTTAACTCTGACACCTCCATGAATCCACAATTTGACCCATTATATTTGAGCTTAATCTCACAATGACTTGAAAGATGAAAAAGCCAGTTAGTGTTGAGTTCTAAAACACACTGAGTTATTCATTTTCTGACTTTAATAGAATGAAGTTTAATACAAATGTTCATTTCTTTGCAAAATACTAATCTCAGATCTTGCATTGAACCCCCAAGGACTGTTTATCAAAGGTTGATAACCTCTGAGAGATGCCAAAAAACATATGAGAATTGTCCTTCCCATAACTAAACGCTCCGGTCCACTAAAGTTTATAAAAACTGTAATCTAAGATATTTGATTCTAAATATCTTTGTATAATTGATCTTCCATTTTGTATTTGTAACATATTTATACAAAAAGTCATCCTCACTTTTCATTTCTTCCGTTTTTTAAACATTCTTCTGATTTCTTAGTCGGTTATCTTTCTCCTTGTAGCCAAATACCTTTAAATCACTTTGATTACTCTTGGTTACTACTCTTCCAGGTCTTCAAAGTTGTACCCCTGCTTTATAGTTAATAATATTTAAGATCTTCACTGATAATAATTCTGATAGATTTATTTGAGGTTTGGTTTTTGAATTTGCTGGTAGCCTAAACCTTGCAAGACAGCTTTAAACTCTTCTCTCTGACTGATTCAACTGTCAGTTGGCCTATCACCCGCCGCGCAATTAGATTGATCACATATAGTTGTTCCTCTTATTTTTACACTTTTCATATTTGTAATGAATAGATTTCAAGAATGTAAGCTTCCATGATAGCATTACTCCCACATATCTTCTTGATCCACAAAACACCACTATTTCTGTATAACAAAGTTTATACATCCTTTGAACCACTGATTTAAATGATCTGTCCCTTTTACATGATTTATTTGAGTTTGATTCTGTGGGCCTTTGATCAAATTTTACATTTTAAACTAAATACCCTTTATATATGACTCTATAAAGATTTAAACCTAATGCTATATTGAATATCTACTTCGTAGATTTAGTCTGGATCAATGTTTATCTCCAGTTATTCTACTCTCAACATAATTAGAAAACTATGTAATAGAGGATCTGAGTTGCTTTTCAAGCTCCAAAACAAAGACTGAACACTTATCCACTCCCCATTATGAAAGGAAGAGCTCTGACACTATCTGGGTCCAGCTTCTTGTTCAGAGAGAAAGAGCAGCAGCAGCAGGCAGTGCATATGAGTTACTCCAGATGAGATCATGCATCTGAGGTGCAAGAAAATTTGCACTACTTCCGCAGTGCAGGGGAGCAGTAGAGATCCAGTAGCAAAATAGATAGGTGGAGCAGCAAAGAAAGACAAGTGCAGCAGAAGATCCATATAGGGCAGGAGAGTATAGTATAATTCGGCTGTATAGAGAGGATATGATGCTCATGATCTGGTTATGGCAGGCAAGAGATAGCAAAGAGAATTATATAGATATGTAGCAGGAGAGTGAGTGCAGCATGGCACTCAAGCCTGCTATGATGATAGGCAGCACACCAGTTATACACTATGAGGAATGCGTATATGGCAGCAGAGAGTGGCAAACTATATATAGAGGATCTATGAAAGGCAAAATCTGAGGCAGAGGTGGGATGTATACACAAGAGATCATATGGATGGCAAGTGTGAGGAGGTAGTGACTATAGAGAGGCAGATGATCAGCAGATGATGATATGTCAGGAGATCAGATGTTTACAACGTGAGCATATACTGTACATCGCACCAGTGCAGGAGGCAGGCAGAACGCAGTAAGGTGACTGATATACACCCAGGCAGATATGATGATATGAGAGGATCGGCAGCACTTATGGGTCCATATAGATATAAGTGCACCAGTATGTATAAAAAGAGTAAGTAGCAGAAGTATAGTGGCAGGTAGAGAAGAGGTAGCAGGCGTGGCAGAGGAGGTATGCAGGCCTGGCGTGAGAGGACTCAGGTACACTGAGAGCAGGATATGATATACATCTAAGTAGGTAGATACTATGAGGTGAGAGCAGAGTATGAGGTATATAGCAGTTCCAGATTTCATATAAAAGAGGCTTATGAGAGTAGTAGAAAGATACCATGGTGGAGGAAAGTAACGCAGTAAGAGATAAATCAAAGTGAAGATCTGATAGAGATGTACAGGCATTTAGAGGAGAGAGTAGATGAACTGCAGGTGAGAGAGAGAGGAGAGAAAGATATATATATATATATATATATATAGTATATGGATCTGCTGACCCTATAAATATGCAGACGAGAGATTGATGACTATAGACTGATAGTGCAGGAAAGATACAGAGAGGATAACCAGGAGAGGAAAATTGCAGAGAACAGGTATGCAGGAGAGTAGAAAAGAGAGGTGGTAAGTATATGGTGGTGCAGAGTAGAGGCCAGTCCTTCATACCAAACCAGATTTGGCTAAACATATATTTCCTGGCCCACAGAAAAATTTCTTCCTGGTACCAAATTTTAAAAGTAAAAAGAACTGATTCACTGAGTTCAACCTTGAATGTTAGAGGGAATAACATCCCAATAAAAACTCCATAAGGACTAAAACATCACCATGAGTTGGGGCAGCTGAACCAAAAACAACTGAAAGAGGTCCTAAAGAAGATCTGATAAACCATTGAATAAACCATACTGATGAAAGAACTGGCCACCATTAAAAGGATTTGGTTCCAAAGACTGAGATCACTATTTTTGGTAATTGATATAATCAGCCAAAATCCAAGAAACCAGAAGGATAGGTATAAACAAAGATTTACATGCAAACGTTTCTGGAAGATTATATGAAATTATCGCTTGTTAGCTCAAATGCTCTGACTTTGCATATATTAATGTTAGCAAGATTAATAAACATCAGATTTATCAAAGGATTATTATTACCACATCGTGTTCCCTCTAAGAAGAGCTTAAACATTAAAAATTTCGTAAAATGTAAAGGATATTGTTTCATAAATTTCGCACCAAAAAGCGTTAAAATTCAGTCAAACAAACATTTAGAGCTTTGAGATCGATATCGTCGGGCAACAAGAAACCTTCTATAATAAAAGAAGCTACAGAATGTTACCACCTTCCATGAACTAAAGATAAACATAGTTATGTACTTTTAAAAATTTAATTATAACGAAGCCCACCCAAACCAGGATCATCGGTCATCAAAGCAAATATGTTAAACATTATTCATCCATAATGATCTCTGCATCATCGTGTCCGCCAGTAGAACTTCTCTGCAGATCCAACCAGAAGTTTCCTTCCTCATCAGACGGAGTGGCTTCAAACATGGTGATGTTATAAAATCTTAAAAGATTAAACAAAATTCCTCAACAGAAGACATCTGCGTTTCGAGTAAACCATTAATTAATTGATATCAATCGCGTAAAAAAGAAATTAGATTGGTTGAGTTTTTATATCCAGTGTTTCAGAAAAATGGATAATACATCACTGCAATGTCTTTATATTTGATCCATAAAAATAAAATAGATTCTTTAAGAAAAAGATGTCCAAAACTATCAAAAGATTTTTCCCAGATAAAAGTTTATTTTATTCCTGTTTTTGATCTTGAATGAATCTGTTCAAATGATCCGCAAATTGTTTGTCTGATTTCTCACTTAATTTTACAGTGGAAAATGAGTTTAAGTAAAGTTTCGTGATCCATCAAACCACTAATACCTCTTATAACAGTATACCAAACTCAAATCTCCAGAACTAAACTAAAGTTTAAAATGGGGAACCTTCAATCCTTCTTTCCAAACTCCAAAAATATCAATGTTAAAGAGATGTAAAACAGCTAAGAGTTTTGTAATCCCGATCATATGATCGCTTCTTAGATCAATCGCGAAATTTTTTCTCTCTAAAACAGAGCGAGAGTTTGGGCCTACTGAAGAACAAAACCCAAATGGCCATTTAGATCCTGAGAGATACTAGCCTCAGATAGGCTCTTCATATCATAGTCCCGAGGTAATGATAAGAACAGCTACCAAATGCAAAATTTAAAGAATTTTGGAATAAGATCAAAATATTTTACATCAAAGATTTCTTCTGGAAAGAGCACCTCAAACTTGATTTATGATCATAAAAATGTTGAATGATATATGATTAAAGTCAAAAACCTGATCTCTATTTTAACTTAAATGAAAGTATGAAAAATGATCAATTATCAAGATCGGTGGTTTCATGGAGTTATCTCAACATTTTCACCTGGTAAATATCTAGTGGTAAATGATTATTGTTAAGGTTCAGAAGTTTCCCCATCGAAACGGTGGTAAGATTCACTTTGGTTTTTGCCTTCAATGAACTCCTCGGATTTTCTATGATATATACCCGCAGTATATGATATAGATAACTATGGTGAGGCACATAGAAGAGCACCAAAGAGGAACATATGAAAAAAAGTAGTAAAAAAAGATATATATGGTAGAAGTACTCTGCAGGACTGAGGAGAGGAGATATGAGAATTGTATGAGAGACTATATACAGTTCCTCTATGGCAGAGAGGAGAGATGGGATACTGAGGTAGACTGTGGCAATCCACAGTATGCAGTGGCGAATATATATGTGCACATGAGAGCAGGTGCAGGCATGGAGATCATAGGAGAGAAGGGATATGGGAGCATGAGAAAACAAGAGATCAAGAGCAGAATTAGGCAGGTAGGATGCAGGGTGTTCGTGTATGGTGTAAAGTGGTGGGAGGAGCTGAGCAGAGAGGAGTAGTGATGCTATAGCTGATATAGCAGGATGAGAGCATATATTTATGGCAGAGAGAGATATACATAGAAGGAGAGTAGAGCAGAGGTAGTAGCAGAGCAGGGTGGGAGTCAGTGTGGTAGGAGGTATATAGTACTGATGGAGGTGAGGAGCAGCAGAGAGGGTAGTATAGCAGGTGCAGAGGTGGCAGAGGAAAGAAAGTCATGAGCCTTAGAGAGAAATGAGAGCAATCATAGTATATGCATATAGATAGATCTGATTTATAGAAGGATGTGAGTGAATTATATGAGACAGGTATATATATATATGCAAGAGAGTGATATATATAGGCATGATATATACAGGAGAAGATTCAGGAAATATAACCATATGAGTGATGACAGGAGGCATCTGAAAAAGTATAGATAATGATATAAAGATTTGAGAAACATGAGGCAGAGAAAGAGTGCAGGTGTGGTATATGAGAAGGTACCCATGAGAGACTGACACTGCCACTCCATTTTCCAAATCCTCACTGTCCATCAACCTCAAGAATTTTTATACACCTCAGATCACTAGGACTCACACCCAGCAAGAAGAGTCACATAAAGCTCCATATGGATCCACACTCATATATAAAAAAAAAACAACCTGAGGCTTCATGGTCATCAGTCACAGTTCTCACAAGATCGAGTGATGATAGTAATAATATTTAAGCTCTACACATCCTGCTTTTCAAAAAAGCACACCTTTCATCATGAACACGCCCTTTTCTTTTATATTCCTATGACTCTGTAATCACACTGGCAGCAAGCCCACAAATTTCCTATGGTTACTTCCTCACCAATATATGTACGTATATAGTCGAATAACCACATTTATGTTAATGTCATTCATATATGAATAAACGAGAACATACTGAGAGTACTTCACGCCACCACCGAACTGAACCACCCACACCCAATGTCGCCAACAAATAAACCATATCACATGACCTTTCGACGAAACCATTTAACTTCCAATTTGAGTTTGGGATCAAACGATTTTGATTTCCTCTATTTCACAACACGAGCTTCCAGCACGTCCAGTAGAGACTTATGCTCGAATTCCAACAGCTACCAACCCGCAGACTTTAACATGTCATCCGCAATAATATGTGATTTTCACCCTGGGATCTTGAAACCACTGGTCTGCTCTAAAAGATGCAAAAATAATTTAACATGGATCATTTATATTCAACTCAATATTCTGATCTCAGTCTGCTTCCTAACATAACCCCATCACCAACATCTACATAGATTTAATCCTACATTCACTCATGCACCACTCCAATGATAGACCGTATGTGAAACAAGATTAATAGCTTGACCATGTTATATGGTTAACATTATATCATATAGAACATTGCATATTCATGATTATTTGTAGATCATATATAGAATATTCTGATAAAAACATAGATCACAAAAAGATCACAAAGAGCGATCAAGATCCGATTACAAATACTGACAATACGCTTATCGGCAAAGATTAACATATTAATTAGGGAACACAAACTGGGGAACTTCATTAAACCACTACTTAGTGAAACAGCAACCATTTGGTCCAACCTTTCTCATCATGAACAACTGAACTGAGATAACTTAGAAAAAAAAAAAAACTTTCGGCTTATTTGCAAACCCATCCTATAGAACATAACGCTACTGACATGATCCTGATCTATTGACTTCAAACAGAACTGATGATAAAATGCTTCCTCATGCCTCTGATGAAGCAACCTCTACTGTTAGAAAAGTTTTTAAAGAAAAACTATATGAAAAGATCTACTTCTAAGTTTAAGAACTCAAAACCTGAAATTCAATAAGTCTTCCGTAACAACTTCCTTCACGCAAGAACCCATTTACTTCATCGCTCTACAAAACCTTAGAGAAGTATAATATTCTCTCTAAATGAAAGAACGATTCAAAGTCACACCGATCTTTTCCTCTTCCTACGCTTTTACTCTTCCTGCTTTCTTCCTTCTCTCTTTCTTCTCACCTATCTTCATTTTCTCATCTCATTTACCATACTCTTTTCTTTCTCTCCTCCTGTACTGGAGAATAAATCATTCTGGGAGGAAATTGCCCCCTTTTCCTCATGTCTCATGTGCCTTCCTTTTCCCATAATTTTTCTATTTTTTAATGCCCCTTTATCACGCACCACACAGTTACGCGCGTGGAGCCACGGGATCCACCCTAATAACATTACGCGGCATCAAGGGAACCACTGTTTCGACGCCAAGGCACACACTCGGTGCCAAGTGACCCTTGCGCTAGCATGTGTCATCCCGACTGACCTTGATTTAAACGAAATCCTCGACCACCTGTAATCCAACTTAAATTCGACGCTTGGCATTTAAATTTCAGACGAGTTCAACTGAAGTCCGTTGAGATTTCAGAAAATTTTTGACAACCAAATTTCTATTTTCTCCTTTTAGAAAATTATATAGTGATGAGAGGCCTATAGATATAGATATATATAGTATAGATAAATAGATATAGATATATATTTATCTATATATATATACTCCAGTATCTATTTATACTATAGTAAATCTATATATATATATAGCAGTATAGTATATATATATATATATATATATATATATATATATATATATATATATATCTATAGATAGATTTCTATATATATATATTGTATATATCTATATAGATATATCTATATTATCTATATATATGGGAGCATATTGTATATACATCTATATATATGGGATATTTATATATCTATATATATATATATGATATGTATATATATATATATATAGATATGTATATATAGATATTTATATAGTGTAGTCCACACCGGTGATCCCTCGTGGTATGCCTTTCTCAGTGTCCCACTCATGTGATATCCTCATTCCCACTGAGTCTTTTTCGCCTCCCAGATCTTCCAACCCACCTGTGGTCTAAATGTCTCAAGATCCCGGCACCAACTCGAAGCCAGAACACCCCTGCCCCGAGAGAAGTTACAAGAGACATGACACTCGGTAGGTGGTATAAGAGTGCTACACCGGAATATTTTGAGACTGTACATGAAATGATACAATTGGAACCTGAATTGGTGGTATTAAACCAAGGGTACAATTGTCATGCAAATGAATATGAAAATCAAAATTTAAGGTGTAGACGGGCCATAAGGAAATTAAAAAAATTGCTATCAAGAATAATGAAAAGATTTAGGCTAGCTGCAAATTATGGAAAGTTAATTTAACAAAGGGAGAGAATTAAAAAACCAAATCACATTTTCTGGGTTCCAAAGCTGTGGTCTACTCGGCTTTATGTAGAAGAGAGCCAAGAGGAGGAAGAGAAGGAAGATAGTGAGGGAGAAGGAATCAAAGATCATGTATGGGAATTTTATTTTTGGGTTTTGATATATGATTCCTAGGACTTGGTATGGAGTTTGATGCTCCTTTGGTCAGGTTTTGTGCAAAGACATTGCTCTCACTAAGCATGTAAACCCACTGATGTAAAAAAAGAGAGTTTCTGACTTGAGGAGGGAGATACAATACTCAGGCGATCAGAGATCGCAAAGAACAAAAATGAGGCTAAAAGTGATTCCATTAGTTAAGTCTTATGGAAGAATCACAGAGAGTGGAGGCAGCTAATGGGAGCCGAGGCCCGTATGCCATCAGTACCCTCACTTATTTTCCGGATGGCGATGTTCCTTCCCTTTTGTTTCGAAGTTGGGCCATTTCGGCGTGACGAAATGTTCCTGGCTGCAGTGAGGATTTTGTGAACACCGGCCCCAGAGAGCCCACACAAAGTATGACCGTAGGGGTGTATATAAGAGTACCAGTGTCATTAATCAAATATTGAGACTAAAATATGAAATGAAAGTTTATGGAACCGGAATTTGTGGTATTAAACCAAGGGTGAAGTGGTCATTAGCAAAAAGAATATGAAAAACAAATTTAAGGTGTAGAGAGATGGCCAGAGGAAATTGAATAAGTTACACAATAATGAAAAGATGAGGGCTATTTGCAATTTATGGAAAGTTAATTTAACAAAAGGAGAATTAAAACCCAGGTCTCATTTGCCCTGTGTTAGGGCTTCACGATTTGGTGAGAGGAGAAGAGAACCAAGAGCAAGAGGAAGAGAGAAGGAAGAAGAAGGAAGAAGAGAGGTCCAAAGATTAAGGTATGCCTTTGTCTTAGAATCACGTGTATTAGATTTCTGCCTGGGTATAAGATTAAGGTTCTCCTTTGATTGAGGTTTTTCGGTGGTCACACAAGTTGGATTGCTTGGGGTTATGAGTAAAACCCCAATTGATGTAAAAGAAACTTGGAATCATCAAATTACATGATGTTTAAAAAGAATCGGGTGGACCTTAGGGTGTTCTTGGATTTTTTCACCCAAGGTTTTGGAGTTTGAGTTTCCAAAACACCAATCTCACATGTCAGGAGTTGTTTTTAGATGATTTCCAAGTTGTTTTGAGGTATTATGAATTATAGAAGTTATATGGAGTGAATCGCATCAAAAGTGGAGAAATAACAAAATCAGATTTGGTAAGTCCTACCGGTACAATAGAAGTCCCACCCAGAACTCTTTGTCTCCGGTCATTTTGGCCAAGTCCTACCGGTATTGAACCTACCGGTGGACACATGTTCTTGGCTCTTCCCAGCCGACCAAGCTTCAGATTTCTACCATACCTCATTTCTTATCCGATTTGAGTGATCCAAGTGGCTACGCAGGTACAGACTTCAAGGAGAACAAAACGAAGAAGTAGGAATCAAATTATGATCCCAAGGGCCCAAAATTACCTCCTCAGTGGGGCCATGAAAATTCCTGCATCAGCTTGGGACATAGAGGTCCCGGTTGTTTCGAACGTAACTGATTTCTCTATGCTCACCAATTGCAGTTGAATAGAACCCTTAGCACCTTAACTTTAAAAGAGTATGAAGAGTGTGACCAAGTCTAGGAAAACGCGTTGTTATGCGACACTTGTCGTCAGATTCGTTGAGTTGTAAGTTAAAGTAAAAGGCGCAGGCAGGAACTAGTACTGCAAAGCAAGCAAAGAGGTGAGTGTTCTAACCATTTTCCCAAATACTAGTGTATTATTATTATTGTTTTTATTAATCAGTATTTTATGGTTTGAAAGCAAACCATTTTTCAAGAAGCAAGTAATGAGATGAAAGCAAGCAAAATGGTTTTGAGTTAAACCATTTTTGAAACAAGTATCGGGTTTTAAATTGTAAAACCATAATACTAAGCAAGCAGCAAGTAAGTAAATGGTTTTTGAAACCATTTTTGAAGAAAAGCAAGCAACTAAGCAAATGGTTTTGAATACCAAACCATTTTTCGCTGTGTTAAGCAAGCAATGGTTTCAAAGTAAACCATTTTACAAGAGCAAGCAAGCAAGCAAGCAATGAAAAAGGTTGTGAAACAAGGCCTTCCCTAGTTTAAGCAAAGCAAACTAGGTATCCTCGCACGCACCTGCGTGGGTAAGAGGGATTTCATACATGACAGTTTTGCCCGGCTCAAGAAACTTAGGACATACATCATGCATTTAAAGGAGACCGGGCACCCATTGGGGGTATAAGGTTATGAGCTCAACTAAGTATATGGTGATGGCGACATTCGAGGTCATCACCCACCATATTCACCGGAAAATGAAAAGGTGACGCTTAGACAGGTCCCCCACCGTGCACCCATAGTTCTCGTGTTCAATGTAGCGCTTATGCTGCAACAGTCTCCTTACTGGTTGATGTTTGCAGCATGATACATCAAGCTAACCATCTGGTTCCTAGTCGCCATGTTTTCCTGAGAAAGTGCTGTAGCTGAGCCAAGCTCCCGCTTAGATTTCTCAACCGACGACAGCCAAGCTCCCGTGGGTTTTACTAAAGCATGCGGTCGGGCATTCCAAGTGAAAAAGTTTGAGAAACTTTAAAGCAAAGGTTCGTGTTTTAAGAGACTTTTCAAACAAAAAGATAAGTTGTTGTGCTAAAATTACGAGAAGTTTTATAAACTTCAGCAAGAAATAAGAGTTTTACAAGCTTAAAGAAAACAAATAAAGCAAAAAGCAAAGAAAAGTTTTGAAAACTTTTAAAGCAAGCAGCAAAGAAAAGCTCGGAAAATAACAGAAAAGAGTGGCAGCTGAGGTTTTCCTAAAAGCAAAAACCCATACACTCACCGAGTCGCTTTTAGCCATTAGTTTCCATTTTAAAAACTATTTTCCAGTACAAAAGAAGACTGGAGCACCATGATCGTCCCGACATCGCTTTATGGAGTGCCGTGGTGGCTAATTATATTTTCAGAAGAACATACTTTGAATTTGTAATATACGTATGTACATGAGTAGTTTTGTATGGGAATGTGTCGGTATGCTTGTTGCCATATTTTGGATATAAGGTAAACCGGATGTATATACAGGATTTGGATTCTAGACTATAGCACTGGCCATGTCAAGTTTTTCCGTCGCTAAGATTTTACCAAACTTCTAAGTTATAAATAAAAGAAAAATTTTATAGAGGTTACTGGCCGTCAGAATTTCTACGTACTGGGATTTCAGGCACAAGACCCCCAGGGGGTGGGTGTCAAGTGGTATCAGCATGCTTTTCAGCATAATAACCTAGAAACTGATACCACGCAGGTGAACAACAGGCACCGAAACCATGCATGTCTAACTAGGAGTACATGATATGGAAGTGATCTCAAAGTATTATACAATCTATTTTTGAAATTTCAAAGACTATGTCGAAGAGGACGGTACGTCCTGGGGAGAGGCAAGGGCCTTCCAAATAGCTTCGAGCGGGCCCTCGTTAGCATCGAGGGACCAGCACGTAGTAGTTCCACTCAACGATCTTACGTAATCGCCTCCGCCAGCAAATCATCCGCCACCGGCTGAGCCTGCCGTGACTATTTACTACGAAAGCGCGGCAACAGATTGCACAGATAGTAGCACAGCGACATCGCCGCAACCTCCATCGCCACCCGGTGTTGCGGAAGAAACCGGCGTCGATCGAGAATAAAAACCGGGCGCCAAGCCATATGACGGGCGATCCGCGCCTGCTGTGGTTAGACCGGTATGCACAAGATTTATGGAGTTATTGGCCGTGACCGATGAGCAAAGAGTCTTGTTTTCCCCGCTTTTCTGGAAGACAGGCTGAAGATCGTGGATGTCGCAGAGAGGAGGTGCATGATGGCATAACACGGGACCCCACCCCGAAGAAGAATTCAATCGACCGATTCTTTCCTCGAGTCACAAGGATTCAAAATTGAGGAGTTCTTCAAGTTAGAATGTAGCAATATGTCGCATCCGAGTATGAAGAAATTCTCTAACTAAGCGGCGGTTCACATATGCATGAAGTCCCGAATGCAAAGAGGTTTTTATCGTGACAGAAGACGATCGTAGTGCATTTATCGGGCAACCCGCTAATAGATTCGGGACTGCCGTGTCAGCTTCGCACAGCAAAGCACTACGCCCATGTATCAGTGCAAGTGTGAGTAAGAGTGCAGGGAGACCGTGCACGCCCCAACAAAAAGCCTTCCTCGTGTGACGCATAAAGAAAAAAGAAGAACAAGGGCGAGGTTGCTGTGAGGTCGAGGTGTCGACGAGCTATCTCTAGTCGTGGATCGCGAGGCCCCCTGCTGCTGGGGCAAGGCAGACCTGCAGTATTCTCCCTGTTTGTCATATGTGTCGTAAGCGGCCACCATGGGAGTGCATGAGATTCAAGCAGGAAGCTCTATCAGGGCCAAGAGTTTTATTGTGGGAGGTCTCACCGATTGCGTGAGATCGAAGGCCGGGCCTACAACCCCAAAGACCGCAGAGAGAGATGAGCCACAAAAGTCGACCTGGAGAGGTCGAGGGGCCAACACACCAGCAGTGAGGTGGTGGTCGTGGAAGAGGCAGGCGCGCCCCGGGATGCAGACAGAGCCCAAGACCGTGCCGTGCAGTGCCGTGGACTGAAGATGCGAGACGCAAGCCCCAACGTGGTCACGGTATCATTTTTGGTCTCGAAGCATGATGCATACTCCTGGCAGACCAAAGGCCACGCAGATCACTGCATCCAAGCCACTCTTAGACTGTATCCAGATGTAGACCCAACCATTATGCTCATATGAGAGCCCCACCGGAGAACCATTACCTGCACGTAGTAGTCGAGATAAGAGAGTTCTGATTAGGGACGAGAGTTCACTGACACTAGAAGCTTTAGATAGATGACTTTGATGGTTCTCAGATTGGCTATTATCTCGCCATGTGAGCCACAATAGATTGTTATAAAAAGGAAGTAAAGCTGAACAGGCCAGGAAAATTGGAGGTAAAGTTCAGAGGATTACGTAGTTATCTTACGCATCTCGCCATGACAAGACACAAAAATGTCAGCAAGGTTGTCGTGGTTATCTAGCTTATGTGGTGGGAGAGGAAGGAGGGGACCATATCTGATGAGATTTACAGTTATTAGAGAGTTCCCGTGTTCCCGATGATATGTGCTAATTCTCCGTAAAGAGAGGTGGAGTTCACCATTGATTTGATTCCTGTGGATCCAGCCTCATTTCCTATTCCTCCTTATGTATTTGCCCCGCAGAGCTAAGGGAGCTTAAAAGCTCAGTTAGAAGAATTGTTTGTGCAGGATTTATTAGACCGAGCATATCCCCATGGGAGCTCCGCCTCGTGGCAAAGTTAGCAGATGAGTTTATGCGCATGTAGGACATGTGCAACGAATTGTAGTGCTACCATCCGCACCGCATTCACTCTCAGAATTTGATGAGTTATTTGATCAACTCCAAGCGATCTCGAGTATACCTGGGCATAGACTTGAGGCTCCGGGATATGTTGAGAGTTCAAAGAGAGTGATGTACCTAAGACAAAGACCAGACACGCTACGATTATGAGTTTCAGATGCTATTTGTTGACTAATTTAATGCATGGATTTGACTTTCCTTCCGTACACACGCTTCAGTCCCACCCAAGAAACAACAACATTTTTTTCAAGTTTTTTCTTTTTTTTCTCTCCTTCTCTCCTTTCTCAAATCTCCCAACAGAGTCGACAGGCGGCATTGGGCCAGGTTTTTATTGATGATATCTTAGAGGTATTCGTAGTTCAGAGGAACATTCAACCCGAGGATTGTGGCTGCTTGACCTCAAGGGAGACGCCAAGTCGAGCGTCGCCATCAGACAAGGTGGCATTCCGTCATGTAATTTCAGAGGGGAAAATCCCCGTAAAATAGAAGCGCAAATTGGAACCACCAAAGAATGTGTCGTGAGGGTCGGCTTCTCGGGCTTAGCGGCATGTGAAAGTTTGTCGAGGGGTTCTCCGCCAGCGCAAACTTCGACCGATCGTCGGCAGCAGCATAAATGCCATCGGTAGACATAACAAAAGAGTTTGAGGAGTTGAAGGTAGATTGACTTCGCCCAGCTTCTAGCTTTACCCAATGGAAAAGATGGCTTTTTGCGGTTATGGCGGATGCTCGCGCGCGCCTTGGTTGTGTTTTGATGCACGATAGGTGACGCATTCCCGCATTTCATAAAGAAACATGAGAATTCACCGACACATCGACTTAGAGTCACAAAGAATGTGTTTGCAATCGAAAATATGGAGACATTATTTATATGGTGTTCATCAGAGGATCTTACAGATCATGTGTTAATATATTTTCACCCAAAAGAGTTAAACCCGGAGGCAAAGAAGATGGCTTCGAGTTGAGATTAAGACCACGATCACACTGAGCACCATCCGTAGAAAGTTAATGTCAGAAAGGTATGCCTCAGTAAAGCATCGTAGAGTTCTCTTTTGTACGCCCAAACCCGGGGTCCCATGACTGTCTGTCACCCGAACAGGCAGGAACTGGGTTACCACGCCACTTGGTAGAAAATCTGGGCAGAAAGCCTCTTTGTACCTGAGCACCTGCATTCGGCACTCGCATATACCCGTCCCAAGCAACACACAATTGCAATATATCCCAACATGAGTGTAAAAATTGCCTGGTTAAACCAATACTCATAAAATCAATTATCTCATAATCTGCCTCCTTCACCATTCCAATAATTCAATAGTTAATTGTTTTATACAAACATATATAAAAATCTACAATTCCTAATACATGTTATGTCCAAAACCATCAAGCCACAAACCTAGCTTCTTCAAAATCAACCTCAAACGTAGCCGGCCCTCGAGCCGCACTAAAAATAAAGGGGGCGACTGGTGAAAGGCAAAGCTCGCAGAGGGAGAACTGGGCTACTCAACACCTAAGTGCAAGTGTTCAGCAAACACACACTCAAGTAAGATGATCCTACTTGAATGTCTACATGATTACCCCCATGTCACGAAGGTCCACTACCGTTGCTCGGCTTCATGCGCGAGAAAATAATCATTTCAAACCAAACTTTTTGTTCTTGAAATATACTACCGAAATATTCCTACACAAATATGTGGACTACCCTCCGAGGTGAATTGGTCGTGAGTTTCTCCGAAACGTCACTGTCTCATCCGAAATGATCCGTCACCCATCTCCCAACTCCAATTCTCCTGAATATCATCCTCGGTGGTTCCTTCGCAAATCATTGGGCTTATAAAAATACCTTGTCACACCCCACCCACTTAGGTACAGCGCGTACAGAAAATGCATTATGTCATTTTCAAAATCATTTACACAATATGCTGGCGCGCATATTAATCAACTACAATACACGCATGGGCTCCAACACATCAAGCATCACCCACTAGCTCAATCTAATCTATACTTCATCTCCACGCCTATGCTCTCAATTATATTCCATAATTGACAAATCACAATTTTTATTCCCAATATCTTATACACACAATTATATTCATATAATTAGACCACAGCATCCTCTAAGAGACATTAACCTATTGATTTCTACACCATTAATCAACCTGCTTCATTTCATACAGTTCATACTCAAAACACACATGGACGATTTTTAATAATCTGATTTTGCATCTCGGACCTGCTTTTTTACCATCCTATATCAGCTATAATATCGTCCACCCGCAAAACACATCTTCTAACACGACTGCTCCTCTTGTGGAACCGATTTCCATTCCCATTTCCTGGGCTCCAGAATTACCAAAATAGAATTTAATACATAAATCACAGAACAGCCCTCACACTTTCAAGATTCACTGACTGCTCCAATGTCCAAAATATAACGGCCCCATGTTAGAATCATCAACAACCCATTCCCTAAAAGATTTATATCAAGCATGATTTAGTTAAATTCTGTAATTAGAAGACCCAACAAACATCTATTTTCTTGCCAAGGGCCGCGCCACTAGAGAAAATCCCAAAAGAAGAACAATCCCATGTTGATCACCCTGCCTACCAAAATAACCTGGGAACAAAAACCCTGGGGTGATCAGTAAAAACAACTCAAGGAGTTTGAAGAAACCCCGATCTCCTGAGTCCATGCAGTTCGCCCCAGGGTTTCCTTTCTTTCTTTCTCCATCCGCCAACTGCGATCGTCAGATCTTAGAGAGAAGCACCTCTCTCTCTAAAACCCTCAAAACCAACCCATCGCATCTCAAAAATAAAGCCTCTCACGTTTTGCTTTGGCTTAAGGTAGGGAGAAGGAGCACTGTTTTTTGTCTTTTTGAGGACTTAAAATCAAATTCTATAATAACACCATTATGTCCTCTTTCGATTTGTTGATACCCTAAGACTACCCTGGCCGCTCATTTTCATCATTTATCTACCATACCACTTATGGGTACACAGTTTACGTGTGACTTCGACGAAAATCGCTTACTTCAAGCATCTAAACCGCGACATGCCCGAAAAACAGGTCGACCGAACTGAATTGGCGGAATTTACGCAAGCAACAGACGGCGAGACGACCAACGTGTAACCGTTGGCCATATCCGAGATCTAGAGAATAATTACGGATTTAACCGTACTCAATTTGTAACCAAATTACGATTTTTATCTTGCAACACGCTGAACACTTTCCTCTTGCAGTTAATACTCGCCCGAATTCCACGTGCATACACCTCCAACCATGTGCATATGTAACCTTGTCAACTCCCAAGACCGTGTCGGTATGATAACCCTGGCATGTCACGACATTTATAACCCGACCTGGTGTCATTATCTCATACATGTCAACTTAATCCATGTCAAGCCTCGAGACAACAACCAACATGTTCTGCTCACACCCTAAGGTCCACCACGCTCGCCGCGTACTCGATCTTTTAGAGAAATCAAACCTCTCCTACCTCTTGGGGGAAGAATTTTCCATCATATTACGCTTTTCTAAAAGGCCTCAACCTCATGCCAGTCGTGAAGTCATCGACTAAACCCATCATCACACAAGATGCATTAATGAATGCACATGATGGTATCCACTTTGAACACTACGCTTTAGTCAACATTTGCAAGAGTATAAATCCATTCTCGTTCATTCATTATCCAAACTCCTGCAAGGTCATAACCCTTCTTAACCTTAGTATTCTTTCTTTTATACGAGATTCACCATGCATACTTCTAACAATCACATCACAAGAATACCATTTCTCTCAAATGGTAGTTAATCCAATACAAGATTCTAAGCATAACTGACACTCAGACACTAATCATACACACCACTCAGTGTATACGCAACCAAACAAAATTTTATTTTCAAAAATTTTCTTTTGAAAATTTATTGAATTTTAATAAAATTTATTTGATTTTATTTTTCAAAAAAAAAAAAAAAAATTTCGAATTTACTATTCATGTGGGCTTGACCCACAACGCATCGCTCACGGATTACTATTCACATTGGTCACTATGGATTACTATTCAATGACATCGTCTTCACCATCGTAGACTATCGGTTATCACACACAAAAATTGTATTGCAACACACTTTTCCACTACACTTGCAATACAATTATTTGCAATACAATTTTCCAATACACCTCTCTCAACCACCCTTCTACAATACAATCCCCTAAGAATTTCTGCCACAATACACTTTTTAGTCATAGACACAACATCTCCCCTTCGTCGCCACCTTCCACAGTACAAAACATCAGACAATACTTCATGCATTCCTGAAGTCACTTGCAATATAAATCTCGGCACACAGTCCTAGTCACACAAGCCTCAATCACACAGAAGAAAATATTGTATTGCAATAAATAGCCCTCAATTCTCTTTTTCTCTCACAAAAACCGTATTGCAATAGGAAATTTTTTTTTCAATAATTAATCAAGGGTAGGTCTTGTAAAACGATTTTCTCTCTGCTAATTTTTTTTTTTTTCAGACCATTTCCGCCAGCATGAAAAAAATCACTAAAATCACTAAAATCATTTTTTTGGACACTCAAAAATTTATTTTCTTCACTTTTCTTCAATTTACCACCTTGTAAAATCCTAGAAAAATTATTTTTTCTTCCTCTTTCTTAACCAAATAAATTTATAAAATCTATTTTCTTTCCGGAAGCCCATTGAAAATATTCCACTCAAATAAATTATAAAAATTTATTTTCTTATATTTTCTTCAATTTTTACTACTTCTGTAAAATCTATAGAAATTATTTTCTTCATTCTCATCAAATAAATTTAGTAAAAAATTTATTTTCGCTTTTAAAATTCTTCTCACTTCCAACAACCAAATAAATTTAGTAAAATTTATTTTGTATTTTTCTTCGCTTGCAGACTCGAAAACTTAAAAATTAAATTTTTCACTTCTAAACCAAATAAATTTATCACAATTTATGTATTTCTTCTTCTTGTTCGCTTGTACACAGCTAGCATCTCGAGAAATCTACCTCGGAATAAGCAAATCGTAATTTAATACATACAAAAATTGTAATTACGCTTAAAAACTGCACTTATTCTAGATTCTGATGATCTAAACGACCAGATCGTTGGAATCACGCAAAAATCTAGTTAGCACGTAAAATTTAATTTTCTCGAGACACTTGTCGGCATGCTTGAGGCATCGCGTCAGTGTCAATCGGAGCCGATGCGACTAAAGCCGTACATAACATGTACTCATGTACCAGAAGTGGTAGAGTGTAGAATGACGAAAATTACGCTTCAGATAGTGCCAACCCTCAACCGGGTAAGAGAGGGACATATTGGTCATTTATGAGATTTGAGGTGTATGTTCTATATCTCTACATTAGGCCAAGACAGCAAATGGAGGCCATTTGAGGATGAAAAGCCAGTTGGAGAGGGTTTAGAGAGAGGGTGCTTCTCTTAAGATCCGCGATCTGAATCGCTAATTTCTCGATTTGAGCAAGAAGTGGAAACGCGCCACGCTGAAAGTGCAAGCACGCGTGACCCCTGGTTTTAGAAGCTTTAATAACTCCAAGAGGTGGATTTTCTCCTACTTGGTTTTATTCCCATTTTAAAAGTACTTTCAAATGCTTTGTTGATGGAGGCCATTAAATGCTGATATTCTAAACATCGACCGAATTAGTAAAAGTCGAGCCTGAGCACCGTGGCTGCTCCACTACGATGGGTATGAACTTGTGTGTTCTCGGGTGTTAATCATGTGTTGATTGAAATTGGGCCGGAAGGGTCATGAAATAAGGTCACGCGATGAATGTTGAACTCGAGAAACTAGGGTTTTACCCGCTCAGAATAGTGACCCGAAAATATATTGGGAAAATATGTGTTGATTAAGTAATTCGACCGACCGTGCTTCAGATATTGCCCAAGTGAGCTAATAATTTTGATGTCAACTGCAAATGCATAACATGTTGTGTGTGATTTAAAGTTTTATGTAAATATATTCACATGTATATTTGCATGTGGTTTAAACCGTATCGAATCGCATACATGTGATTCATATATGTAATCTAAACCTACAAGTGACTATAGAAAGCATGCATTATATAAGTCTGGGTAAGATTGCCTCTGAGGGTAGTCTAAATGTTAAGTACCTGAGGGTAAGAACCAAAAATAATATCACCCGCGCTCTGAGCGCCCAATTGATATTCACATCTGGCGTGAGTCCTCACAGTCCAACTTATATATATCAATCGGCTTCCGAAATGCTCAATTGATATATACATCTGGGTGGTCATTCACCAATAAATAATACCAAGGCTTAGCGAGTGTGAGAGCCTGTGAGAGGACCCTGATCTCGAGGTCAGTCACATATCTCAAGCAGGATCATGCATTTGCTTGAATGTGTGTTGGAACATTGCACCGCACCTTGGTGGTGAGGTATTATTTATTACGATTCTCCACTGAAGCCAGCTCACCCCGTCGTGGATCCCCCCCTTTATTTTTGGCTACAAAGTGAGCGTGCGAGAGGGGACTCGCCCCAGTGGTCGAGTTTTCAAGAAAGTTTCCAAAGTGTGGCTTTGATGGCTCTTCACATGTATTAGAATTTTTATACTTAATATATGTAAGCCGTATGTTATCATTTACTAACTCTAACTATGGGACATGGTCGATATGTTAATGATTATTTGCCATAGTCTATACGCTTTTATCCATGCTGTTATCCCTTGATTATATTGACCGTTGGGGATGTGTTTATGCAAATCAGAGCCTGGGGTAGAGCTCATGAGACTGATTCGAAAAGGGCATCAACCCACACCCATCAGATACTAAGTTGACTGCGGGCCACCCCGGTTGGCGCCACAACAGCATACACTCGTTTAAATGCCTTAACTCATCTATGTGCTAATCACTACACAACACAACATTATAACACATTACAAACCATGCTTACACACAATCACCAAATGATTCCAAAAACAAATCACACAAAACACATCAACACATCGTGCAAGGTCCTAGTTTTGTCCCGTGATTTCTGTAATTTGCCTAAACTCGATCGAACTGGTGATGCTCATCTCAACCATGGCCTAAGCCCAATTCTCTTTCTATCTATAGGTTTCATATACCTATATCTAGGTGATGGATACCCAAATCCAGCTCCAGTATTCTCCACGATATTTGCCTTCCGATACCGTCGCGGAGCCAGACGATTTCGCCAGAAATCCTGGGAACCGTGCACTACACTACAACTACATATCCTAGGCCCATGCCCAAGATCTACGTAACAGAGTTTAGCTCGATACCGTCGCGGAAGTCGGCATCGATTAAGCGCCGTGTGGCTTAACCAACCATACACTACAACCATATCCCCAAAGTTCATTCGACGCCAGTAATCGATACCTTAGCTCGACAATTGTGTCGCGGACGCAGGTCGGGGATTGCCGTAATCCTAACTAAGACCAAACGACAACCTGTTATCCTAAAGGCCCATCTCGATGCTGCCACCCGTGATACCTGGGCACATCAAGTGTGTAATACATGTTATATCCAAAAGTTCATCAAAATCATGAACTCGGCTTCTTCAAATGGCTTCGAGCTCCCTCACCCGCGTGAATAAAGGGGTCCCATCGGGTGAGCTAAAGCTCGCAATCGCCTAAGTGTTTCTTTCATCATCTAAGCGCAGCTGCTATCTGTTAGAAACACACACCCGCGGCAAATATGATCCACTTTAATACTCATGATCACCCCATGTCACGGAAGTCCTCACCTACTACCACACTTGCGATAAGAAAATAATCATTTTTCAAAACAAAAATTTTTGTTCTGAAAATATACTACCGAAATATTCCTGGTGAAGACGGGGATCATCTCTCCGAGGTGCCTGGTCGCGAGTTCAAACGCCATGGTCCTCATCGGGTGATCTCGCCCATCTCTCCCAACCCACCTCCTGAATATCCTTTGAAATTCTCGCAACCATATCCGCTTTATAAAATACCTTTGTCGCACTCACAACACCTAACTCTTAGTTAATAGCAGAGCATGAAAATGCATGGTTTTCAAAACCATTTACAATAATATGACATGCATAGATTCAATCAACTACATTTACACCCATGTAGTTCACAACAACACACCTCGTATCTAATTCTAGCTCAATTGGAGCAAAGCTGCTTTCCACGGGCTACATAAAAACACAATTTAATTCCATATATCAGGTCATTGTTAACACCTCAAGTATTAACCTAATAATTATTTGATCGACCAACTCTCCAAATTAATTTCTACACATACAAAGCCATTCACCGCGAAGGGCCCCATGCCAAACACATGGACCTTATGACACATTACAAACCTCGGATCTTACCGTCCCGAAACTAAGAAGGGTCGTCCACCTGGCACCCCACTCGGTCTGCACCCTGGCTTTCACTTTCTGAACCGACTTCTTACCCATTTCCCAAGGCCTTCAAACACCAAAGCAATTTAATCATTACCATTTCCACACACAAGAACCCATAACAAATTCATACACACACTGCTACTAGACTATACTCGTCAAAATTGATAATTCTGGCCCCATGTTTTGGACCGAACTTTACCCATTCCCCCACCTTTTTCCTATAACATGATTTAAAGCAATTTCTGGAATTAAAAGACCCAACAGCCCTGCTCGGGCAATCACCTGAGGAAAACTCCCATGCCTCGATCGCGCCCCTCACCTACTAAACCAACGTAAACACGAAAACCCCTAAAATGGGAATAAATGCAGAAAATCCTACCTTGAGTTGTCAAAACTCAGAAACCCGTATTCACATCCAGAAATGTCCGCGTAGAACTTTTCCTTTCACTCCTGGTTTCTCCGCCAAATCCATTTCTGACGATCTTTATATAAGCACTCTCTCTCTAGCAAAGCTCTCAAAACTCCAACCGCTACTCCAGATTCAAAATGCCTCCCACGTTTTTTGTCTTGCACAATGAAGGAGAATAATCATTTGCTATCTTGTCCTCATGTGACTTAAATTCAAATTTTATTACCATTATGTTCCTATTCTGTGTTCGCTATCAGCATACCTCTGCCGCTCATTATCATTTATCTACTCATACCACTTGGCGGTACATGAGTAATTTACTATGTGTGACACTTTCGCAGACGGTAACGCTAAGCATCTAAACCCGCTGACATGCCCTCGAAAAAAAATGCAAGCCGACCGAACGCCTCCCAAGAAATTGCGAGTTCTTACGTGTCCGGGATGAAGGCGATTCAACCAACTATAACTGCTTCGTCATCCCGAGATCTAGGAGAATTAATTACTGATTTTAACCTGTATAATTACAATTTTCAGAATCCACATTTATTTTGCCCTTTATTCCGTAGTAAAATTACTTCTCTAAGTTCTACATCTTCGTCTCCATTACTTAGATCAAAGTTACTTCCACCACAGGATCCGAGAGCTTTAGGGGTGATATTGAGGTTGAGGATTCGGAGCCTTGTTACCACATTTCAAATGGCCCTAGTGGACCGTATTCGCAAGAGGCGTCAATGTGATCCACAGATGATGAAGAGATGTAAAGGGAAGGCGCGTAGTTTCAAATCGTGATGATGGTATGATAGTGAAAGGTCGAGAATGTAAAAGCCGAGTATGGCGAACCGAAGAGTGAGACATCATGAAGAAGTGCTATTCATTCATCTCGCATGCTATGCATCCGGCAAACAAGAGGCGAATCTCAAAGAACATTACCGTGGAATGGACAAGAGATAGCGAAGCTGCTAGTGCCTTCAACTCGCCGCCAGTGAAGGCGTATAATCGAGGTCTCACTGGGAAGATATGGCTCTATTCCGGGCACAAACGGGAAAAGATTACTATGGATTTTGGTGGACGTCTTCCACCTTGACTCGAGGCAACATGATGCAATGGGTGATAAGTAGAGATCGATCGGGACAAAAGTCTTCTCATTTCCTACCGCACGTTGAAGATCTTTAGAAAAGTCAAGGGATGAGATAAGAATTTCACTCTGGTTCCAGCTGAGAAGTTTTGATCAATCTCCACATCCTAAAGCCGCCTGGCTCAGAAACACGCAGTGTCGCACCAAAGATAAAGATTTTCATCCTCTCAGATGAGACAATGAGACTATTCGGGACGTTAGAGGATATGCCGGAGTCAGGTGATGGAATCAAAGGAAGTCGATACCACTTCTGGCACTAATGGAGTTTCTGGGTTTGCCAACAATAGCTATCAAGCAAGATAGATATGGTTCCATCAGGCGCTAGATGGCAGTAGGACTCAAGTAGCCGGGATGTGGTTGGTGAGAGAATAAGAGGGTCCAACTGCACAAATCACTCTCAGGAAAGTTGTTCGCGATATCCAAGATAGCAAGAGATTACAGGGAAAGCTATGCGACAAATCCTATCGAGACTTGGCAACAAATAGGTGATAAAGTCTTTTGAAGATTTCTCCTCGGGAGGTGTGTCGAGATTGGGAAACGAGGCAAGTGCTTTTGAACCGAGGTATATCGACCTTATGAGATCGTGGGAGCGCAGGGGACCAAGAGCTTACGATTGAAGTTACCCGTAGTTGTCAAGGATCTGCGATACTTCCATGTATCAATGCGTTGAGAAATTTATCCCGATCCTTCACATGTCGGTTAAACCAAGGCGCTTAAAGGAGAATTCGAATTTATGGAGGAGATACCGTGCGGCATTGTAGAGATCGCAAGGAACAGGTGTGTCACAGTGATTCCATTGCTAAAGCTCCTGAAGCAATCATGAGAGGGAGGCGCCTACACGTAGGCCCGATGTTATCAAGACTCTCACTTATTCCGGATGAGGTATGTTTTCCTTCCTTCTTGAGTTTAGTTTTCTTACTGAGGACCCAAATGTCTTGGCATAGGAGAGAATCAGAGATCTCATACATGACACCGTAGGTATAAGAGCACCAAGTGTCACACAATCATTTCGAGACTAAAATATGAAATGTGCCAAATTGGTAAACCGAAATTGTGGTATTAAAACCAAGGGTACAATTGTCATTATGCAAATGAATGAAAATCAAAATTTAAGGTGTAGAGATGGGCCATAGTGAGTTGAAAAAATTGCTATTGCACAATAATGAAAAGATGAGGCTGTTGCAAATTATGGAAAGTTAATTAACAAAGGATTAAAAACCAAAATCACATTTTGGGTCTCCAAAGCTGTGGTTCACTGGGCTAAGAGAGAAGAGAGAGCCAAGAGGAGGAAGAAGGAAGAAGAAGGGAGGAGAAGGAATCAAAGATCAAGTGTTGCATATGGAATTTTATTAGTTTTGATGGACTCGTGGGACTCGTATGAGCCGATGCTCCTTTCGTCTAGGCTTTGCGGCAAAGAGCACATTGGGCCAATGGTCAGCTGGTGTGGCAGCACTAAAAGAAAGAATCATCAAATTACATGATGTTAAAGAATTGGTGGACTCAGGTGAACGATTTTCACCCAAGGTTTTGGGTTTTCAGTTTCAAAACAACTACCCACATGTTGTGGAGTTGTTTTTAGATGATTTCAAGTTAGTTTTTTGAGGTATTAAGAATTATAGAAGTTATATGAGGAATTCGCATCAAAAGTGGAGAAATAACAACCGGGCATGTGTAAGTCCTAACGGGGTACACACAATAGGAAGTCCCACCCAGAACTTTCTTGCTCGGTCACGGCCAAGTCCCAACGGCAGAAGTTAAGTCCTACCGGTAGACATGTTCCCGCTTTCCAGCCGACCAGCCAGATGCCGCCATGCTAATCTTGCATATTTGCATATCCCATTTGAGTTAAGTGGCACACGTGAAAATAGTATTCTCAAGGAGGCAAACGTGTGTTAGAACATCCTGCGCCCACCACCAAAGCGGGCCATGTGCAAGAAACATCAGCTTTGGACATAGAGAAGTCCGGGGTTATGTTAACTTAACTTGAGTTTCTCGGTGTTCGACTGTACTCCAGTTGAATAGAACCCCTAGCACCTTAATCCAACTTTAAAAGAGTAAGGAAGAGGTGTGACTAAGTCTAGGAAGTACGTTAAGTTATGCGACATTAATTTGTCAGTCGCATTCGTTGAGTTGTAGGTTAAAGTAAAGCATGGATAGTGTGGAACGGTAAATAAGGAAGCAAAGAGGTGTGAGTGAGTTCAAACTCATTTTCCAAATACTAGTGTATTATTATTATTATTATTACAAATTGTTTTACACTGGTATTTTATGGTTTTGAAAGCAAACCATTTTCAAGAAGCAAGCAATGAGATGAAAGGCAAATGTTTTGAGTTAAACCATTTTTGAAACAAGTATTGGTTTTCCACCATAAAACCATACTAAGCAAGGGTAAGTAAATGGTTACTAAACCATTTTTGAAGAAAGCAAGTAACCAAGCAGCAAATGGTTTTGAATACTAAACCATTTTAGCAAGCAAAGCCTCTTGTAAAGTGTAAAACCATTTACAAAGAGCAAGCAAGCAATGAAAGGTTGTGAGAAACAAGGCCTCCCTAGCAAGCAAGCAAACCGGTCAGTATCCCGCACGGCACCTGCAGTGTTAGGATTTCATATGCACAGTTTTGCCCGGCTCGCAAACCTAGGACATACATCATGTTTAAAGGAGACCGCGGGCACGACTGTGTGTATATATATATGAGCTTCCCAATTATATGGTGATGGCGCACGAGGTCAATTCCACCATATTCACCCGGAACGAAAAGGTGACGCGATTGGTCCTTTCACGTTATAGGTTCCCGTGTTCATCAGTATACGATAAAAATAAAGCTCCATTGGTCGATGTTTTATAAGAAGGATACTGCTTTGAAAATCAACCATTGCCCCTACGCCAAGGCTTCCTGAGAGCTTTTGCAGCAAACTACAGCCACCTTGTATTTCAAACGACGTTGAGCTAAGCTCCCGGTTTTATTTTCTTTCAAAAGCATGCGCCGAGCCAAGCTCCTGCTTATGAAAGTTTTGAGAAACTTTTAAAGCAAAGGTTCGTGAAAGGTTTTAAGAGACTTTCAAACAAGATAAAGCAAGAAGAAAATTATGAGAAGTTTTATAAACTTCTAAGCAAGCAAGAAATAAGAGTTTACAAGCTTTTTAAAGAAAACAAAATAAAGTAAGCAAGCAAAGAAAAGTTTTGAAACTTTTAAAGCAAGCAAAGCAAAGAAAAGCTTCCGGAAATAATCGTAAAAGAGAGTTTTACGCAGGTTTTCTAAAAGCAAACCTTTATAAGCATACACTCACCGAGCTCGCTTGGCTATTAGTTTCCATTTCAGAACCAGTTTTCCTGTGTACAAAGACGCAAGACGCCGATATATAGGATTCGGGTCCCGACATCGCCTTGGGCAGGCCGTGGTATTAATTATATTTTGTAAGAATGATGAATTTGTAATGGAACATATGTATGTACATAGAGTAGTTTGATGGGAATGTGTTGTATGTCAAGGCTACATATTTTGATATATAGTGTAACCGGATGTGATTTTGGAATTTCATTCATAGCACCGCGCCGAATACTAAGATTTTACCAAACTCTAAGTTATAAATGCAGCAGAGGCTTGCTAGCAATACTGCCGCTTCACGTGAATTTAGTCGCAAAGGTAACTACGGAGTATTTTGACTCGTCTCTGGTGTGGGGTGTCATATGATATATGGCACATATTTATATATATATATATATATATATATAGTATATATATATATATATATATATATATATATATATATATTTATCTCTATATATATAAATATGTATATATTATCTATATATATAAATCTATATATGTATATAGATTATTTATATATATTTAATATATTCATATATAGATTAATCTATATATATAAATCTATTTATAGATATATAGCAAATACCTATATATAATCTATATATATATATATATATATATATATATATATATATATATATATATATATATATATATATATATATATCTATGGTAAATCTATATATAGATATATAGATATCTATATATATAGATATGTATATATTTATATAGATATCTATATACACTATATATATAGATATGTATATCTATATATATGATATTTATATATATATTAGACGCCTGAACCCAAGACCACCACAACTCGCTACACATTAGTGGATGTCTGGCCCGACACCACTTCAAAATCAGCAGTCTCCCTTTGTACGTGGAGTCACCCAATACTGCATTCGTGATATACCTCGCCCTGTTCATCAATGCAATATAATCCCAACATAAAAATGCTGGGGGCTCATAAAAACCAATACTCACAAAATTATCATAACTATTTTCAATTAGCCTCTACAATAGTTGATAACACTTTGTTTTATACAAACATACATAAAATCTGCCAATTCCTAATACATGTTATGTCCAAACCATCAAGCCACAAACCCGCCAAAATCAACCTCAAAATTGAGATGTCTCCCAGCGTCAGACCGAAAAATAAAGACGTATCAAGGAAGAAACAAGAGAATCGCCCCTGCGGCTACCACCTAAGTAAAGGTAAATTCAAAGTAAACACACACACTTAAGTAAATACATGATCCTATTTATCTACATGATACCCTCCCATGTCACGAAAGGTCCTCACCCACTCACCACACTCCTGCCTGCCATATGAAAATAATCATTTTCAAAACAAAACTTTGTTTCTGAAAATATACTACCGAATATTCTATTAAATATTGGACTATCTTCTCCGAGGTGGAATTGGTCAGAGTCGAACAAGCCATATGGTCCTCTCATCTCACAAATGGATCTCACGTTACCCATCTCCCAACCCACTCTCCCGAATATCATCCTTGAAGCCGCAAACATAAGACAGAACTGCTTACAAAATACTCACATGCACTCTGCCTAATTCTGCAAAGTTACCGAAGCATATGAAAAATGCTATGCCATTCTCATCATTTACACAATATGTCAATATGCATATTTTCAATCAACTACTATGCTGCATCGCATGTAATTCCAACACATCAAGCATCACCAATTTTAGCTCAATCGAAAGCAATTCATAATTTTATCTCCACGGGTTCATGCTCACAATTATGGCTCCATAACAGCAAAATCACAATTTTATTCCCAATATCCTATACACACAATTATATTCCATAGAGACTCCAATATACCTCTCATTGCTATTTGTTGATTTCTACACCACACAAACTCAAGTCATTCATTTCAACAAATCACTATCAATAACAACACATGGACTATTTTCATGTCCAAACACACAACCCTGTGATTTAGCCCTTGGGGCTCAGCTAGGGGTGGTCGCCCACTCTGCAACCATTATTAACCCTGCTTGACCTGGAACCGACTTCTACCCATTTCATATCTTATAAACACCCAAGCATGTAATTTATTCCAACCTAATGCCCTTCGCTGTCCGCTGGACTGTCACGACACCAAAAGCGTCTCCAATAATTCCTACAATTTCTGGTCCCATGTTTTGTAGAAATGAAGTTCCTTCCGGCTCATCACCAAGCATGCATTTTAATGCCAGTTCCACACCAACAGCCCACTTGCTTCGGGCATTCACCTGACAAATTCCAAATGTCCAAAATACATATAATCTCGGCCTGATGTTCGGACCGATCAACAACCTATTCCCAGTATTCATCAAGCATGATTTAAAGTAATAAAACACCCAAACAAATTTCCTAATTTTCTCTCTCAAGGGCCACGCCACTAGAGGAAATCTCTAAAGAAAATTCCGTTAACACCCTGTGGTCCCATGTTTGGGATCCGATCAAACGGCCCCTCACTCGCCAAACCAACCGGTAACATGGAAAACCCTTAAAATGGGAATAAATGCAAGTAGGGAGAAAACTTACCTCTTGAGCAGCGTTGTCGTCAAAAACTCTCAGAACCGGTCCATCGCATGAGTCCATGAACTGCTCTTCTCGCCGCCCGGTCCCGCCAACTGGCCGATCTTCGGGATCTTAGAGAGAGAAGGGAGGCGACCTTCTCGAAAACCCTGATTTTGTGACCTACTGCATCCTCCCCACGTTTTTGCCTTATAAGTGGAGAAGAAGGGTCCTGCTATTATTTTGGTTCAGGACTTAAATTCAATTTATAATGCCCATTAGGTGTCCCTTCGTAGATTGATGGGTTCTAAGACTATTTCTCGCCGTCCATTTTCATCATCATTTCTCCCACTTATGGGGACATGAGCAGTGTTCAGGTTTTCTTTCGTCGCACGGTAACCTACATTTGATCTCGACCGATGCCTCTAAAAAACTGCCGACTGAGGCTCTGAAAATTCCTTCATGAAATACTTTACGTAGTTGGCTAGATTGCGGAGAGACTCCATTCAACTGGAACTGCCATCATCCGAGATCTAGAATTAATTACGATTTAACCGTAATTTACAATTTTTGTAATCAAAATTAATGCTTAGCCCTTATTCCGTAACCAATCTCTGCCCATATCTCTCCTCTAAAAAGGAATTTCGTCCCGGGAACGCCACTATGCATCCAATCTAGTGCATATGTAACTTACTATAACTGCTAAAGACCGCCTGATATGAGACCCTGGGCGGTCCCGCACATCGATAACCCGATGGTTGTCATTTCATCTATGTCAAACCTGACATCAACAACCAACATGTCTACCACCCCACACACACATCTCGTCGCAGAACTTCCGGCCGATGAAAAATCACTGGGAAAATTTTCCATCATATTACGCTTTCTAAAGGCCCTTCAACTCTCAATGCTCGCCGAAGCCAGACGCACTAAACCTCATAACTATTAACTAATCGGGCTCCCAAGGCATCAAACGAAGGAGCCAGCTTCAACTAGTAGCAGATGCCGATTACTAATAGACTTCTAACCATGAACCAATCATCCATTTCCAAGGGTAGCACCCACTCACTCAATTTATCTATTCTCAAGAAGGTTCTATGCTCCTCTTGTCTTTCAAGATCCAAATCCCTAAGGTCATCGACCCAACCTTGACATTCACTTCTTATACGCGATTACACCATGCATATAACTTAAAATTCTATTATTTTCGAAAATTTTATCAAAATTTATTTGATTTGATTTTTCAAAAAAAAAAAAATATTTTTTTTTTCGAAATTATTGTTCACATCAACGGCCATCGCTCATCGCATCGCTCTCATACCATCGCTCCTCGATTACTCATAATTAATGTTCATATCATCAGTGTTAGTTTATCACAATACAAAAATTATATCAGAACACACTAAATTTAATACCTTCTTCTATTACCTGTACTATTAAGCCCAACTTCCTTTCCTCACAACTTTTGTATTGCAACATGGCTTCTATGTTTCGCTTTGTCAGTTGCAGAATATAATGTTGCAATACACTTATTCTCTTGCAATACAATCAATTAGCCACCACACAAACCATTAAGAATACAATTTTGTATTGCAACCCAACTACACTATTCTCAGAATACAATCTGCTACCTGCTTCTTTCTTTGACAAAATCAGAGCTGCATAATTTCCTTACTTTAAGCCTTCCTTGCAATACACAATGGCTAGCCTACCCTTTCGTAATACACCACCCTACAGTTCTTGTTGCAATACAATCCAACCTTGCACACAAAATTTTGTTCTCTCACACCCAGCCCTTCAAGCTTCTTCCCGTACAAAATCAGATGCAATAAAAAAATTTTTTCAATATATTTGGGCAAGAGTCAAAAAACGATTTTGCCCAAAAATTACTCACATTTTTTTCATTTATTTTAAATTGGAAAATTCTAAAAATCCACTAAAATCAAATTTTTTTTCCATTTCATAATACATCAAATAATCACATGTTTATTTTCACTTTTCTTCAATTCTTACACCATATAAAACCTTAAAAATTATTTTCTTTCTCCTCCTCTTAACCAAATAAATTTATAAATTTTATTTTCTTTTTCCAAGCCCACTTAAAATTTTTATTCACTCGGGGTCAAATTTATAAAAAATTTATTTTCTTCCATTTTCTTCAACTTTCCAATAAATTTATCAAATTTTATTTTTCTTCACCAACTTAGAAAATTATTTTCATCACCTATCAGCCAACAAATTATAAAATTTATTCTTTTCATTTTCCTGCTTACACATCGTACTCACTCAAAATATTTTCATTTATTTTTCTACACATTCATGTGCTAATCACCGCACACATACACAATCTCTTCACACACATGAAACAAGTCATGCACACCAAACACACAATTCATCAAATCACACACGTTAAACACATCAACACATGCACATGGGTGTCCTAGTTTCACCCATGATTTCCTAGGTAATCTCATACCTAAACCCTAACATCGAACCACACTGCGGGCGATGTTCTACACCTCAAATACTATACCAAAACTCACCTATGCTTCCATATACCTATATCAACCCACCTAGTGGTGATGGATACCTACCCAGCCTCCCGCAGCTTCCAGAGTACAAGTTTCCGACAATACCGCCGCGGACGCCGGTATCACTGTGCGCCAGTAATCCTAACCGTGCACTACACTACAACTACATATCCTACCATGCCCGAAGACGCCACGTGCAATAGTACCTTACCGATACCGCCGCGGACGCCCAAAACCCGGGCCTGACTACCCATCGTCCAGCATGGATCACGGATAACGGCACACCACTTCGCAAAATCGGCGTAGCCCTCAGGACGGGAGCTCTACCCAAATACAGCGGCACGATACACCGTCCTTGGCAAATTCAATAAATGCAATATGTAATCCCAACGCGAGTAAAAATGCCTCGCTCATAAACCAATATCGCACCAATTATCACTAACTATTCTTCACTATTCCAATAATTCAATAGTTGATATACAAACATGTTCCTTACAATTTAATACGTTATGTCCAAACCATCAAGAGCCACAAACCGGGCCTTCTTCAAAATCAACCTCAAAATTGAGATGTCTCCTCTAGGCGCTTCAGACCAAAAATAAAGGGGGTCCCACTAAAAGAGCTGTGTCAAGAGGAGAATCAATCTCAAGCGATTTCACCACCCGCGCAAGGTGTGCAATGTCAGTAAACACACACTCGCAAATACATGACCCTACTTTGAATGTCTGATACACTCATGTCACGAATGACTCACCATTAATCTGCTCATGCTATGTATGCGCGAGAAAATAATCATTTTCGCAAACAAAACTTTGTTCTGAAAGGCACGCACAACACAATATAACTAATTTCAGGAATTGTCGCATCACACCTCATCCGAAATGACTGCCGCCCATTTCAACCTACCTCCTCATCCTCGGAAATTCCTTTCGCAAACATACTATCCGCTTTGCTGTGTGTCATCTGGCTATGCACTCACACCTTAATCGAAGGCCTGAAGGCATGTGAAAATGCGTTATGCCACACGATGTAGCTCCAACACACATCAAAGTTACTATCACCCAATTCTTAGCTCTTCAATCGCACTATAATTTTATCTCCATGTAGCCTATGCTCACAATTATATTCCATATAATCGAAGAAATCATTTTTATTCCTGCATCCTATACACTGGCACAATTAGCATATAGACCTCATCCTCTTCTCATTACATTTTAACCTATTGATTTTTAAGCACCAATAACACAAACTCAAGTCATTCATTTCAACAAATCAAGCACACAACACACGATTTAACTAAACACACAACTCGGGATGCAGCTCCATATGGGCTGTCCACTCAGCCCACATGTCCAACCCCGGTTTCACCTTTTAAACCGACGGTACTCCATTTCCTAGCCTTATAAACACCTGCACTATTCCAACCTAACGCCACTCAGCTGGATCGTCACTGACACTCAAAGTCTCCACAATTCCGGTACAATTTCGCCCCCATGTTTTAGAGTCGACGCCCTTCCTGCGCCTTTTATCATCTCAACATTTGTGTTGCTCCACACTCATCACCTCACTTGCTTTCGGGCATTACCTGACAAATTTCCAAATGTCTAAAATATTATACCTTGCCCCATAGCTTTGGGACTGACAACAACAACTCCACCTCTACACATCAAGCATGATTTAGCAATTTTGTGAAATAAAAACACCCAAACAGTCCCCCTAATTTTCTCGGCACACTACTCAGAGGAAATCTCAAGAATTCCAACAATTCCGTGGTCCCCCATGTTGATCGACCAAACTACTTCCTCACTCGCCTCAAACCAACCGAAACATGGAAAAACCCTGGGAATAAAATGCAAAGGGAGAAAATCCTACCTTCTGAAGACAAACTCAGTGGGGTCCACGTTGCATAGTCGCCCGTGAACTTTCCTCCCTTCACCAAGTCCGCCAACCGTCCGACGACGAGTAGCGAGATCTTCACACCAGGAAACCTCCATTTTTGATTTTGTATCTACCGTATCCTCCCCCACGTTTTTGCACTTTGTTTAAGTGGAGTAGCTAGGGTCCTATTAGCCATGGTCATTTTCGTGACTTGGACCAATTTCTATAATGCCCCGCTATGTCCCTCTTACCGCATTTGATGTTCCTAAGACTATTTCACGTCCATTTTCTTTCATCATTTTTTCTCTACTCCTACCACTTATGGACATGAGTACACGGCATTCAGGTTTTCTGTCTGACGAAAATCATGACAGACCTCCAACAAATGATGCCTCTTCAAAACGTAACACCGGCTCAGTACAAATTAAGAAATTTTACGTGAAAGAAGGATTGGTGGAGACATTCCAGGAAACTGTCGCATCATCCTGAGATCTGGGAGACCACTACTGATTTTAACCCGTAATTACAATTTTGTAATCAAAACATGCTGCCTATTCCGTAAATCATTTGCCTTACATATATATATATATATATATATAAGCAGGAATATGTATATCTATATATATCTATATATTATTCATATATACATATTTATATATATAGATAACTATTATATATATATATATATATATATATATATATATATATATATATATATATATATATATATATATATATATATATATATATATATATAGTTATCTATATAAATCTATATATAGATATTTATATATATAAATCTATATATATAGATGGCAAGGGATATATCTATATAGATATTTATATATAGATTTATATATATTTATATATATATATATAGATATCTATATATATATAATATGTATATGTTATTATATATATAGATATATATTTTATATCTATATATATAGATATGTATATACATCTATATAGATATATATATAGATTTTATATATCTATAGATATGTATATATGTATATCTATATGATATATACATATTTATTATATATAGATAACTATATATATAAAGACCATAGTTGAATCGGGAATAAGACCTTTGGTGCAGGCCTTGGTATGGTCATCGCACCCCTCGTGAGCGCTGTCAGAGCCTTTGTGGACTACTTCATCAGGTAAAAGACCTCACATATTGAATCGTAAGAGATTCAAAGTGTGTCGAAGTTATGTGGCTTCGGAGATGGAAAACACGTGACGGGCAATGAGATCATTGGTCGAAAGATAGCGCTTCGGATGACCCTCGAGGTCGATACCCTTTGAAATCAGACGTGTTGCTGAAATGGGCAGTGCCTGGTAAAGGATGTCGCTACATGTGGATCGAAGCCGAAATTCATCGATCGTCGCGAACAGACCCGAGAGGCTAGCGCTACACAATCAAGCAAGGGTTGTGTAGGGTTACGCATTGTGAGATTTGATTGTCTTGAATTTCGATCTAAATTCTTTTATGAGGTGAGAGACCCGAGAAATTCCAAATTCGGACAGTGCAAAATCACTTTGATTACAAAATTATAATTCACGGTTAAAAACCATAATTAATCTCTAGATCCGGGATGATGAAACGGATTGCACCGTTGGAATCGCTCGCGAAATCAGTTAGCACGTAGAAAATTTCCTCAAGAATTTGTCGAGACAATGAACAGACGCGCCGAGGCATCGTTGCCGGTGTGTCAGAATCGATTTTCACGAAACATATATATAGCATACCATGTACCATAAGTGGTAGCGAGAGAAATGATGACGCCCAATGCAGGCACAACCCGGTCAACCCATGAATTCATACATGTCTCATGTCACGAGGCACGTATTATAAAAATCACACACACATCAAAATACATTTTATGTCAAAATGATTTATTACAATTAGAGCTGATCTAATTTATACAAATCAAGGTCTGTGTAATTTACAAAATATACTAAGGCCATTGCCGCCGGCGCCCGGAACGAACCCTGCAGCGCCTTCGCACTCCAAAATAGTTCCACGACGTAGCAAAGCCCAAGAGGAATTTCTGTACACTGGTTACTCCCACCTGCGTGCAATGTAATGTGGCACAATAAACACAACACATGCTAATATATCACTCATGCATATATATTAACAAAATTAAATCCATACATCATGTTATTCAGCTTTATACAATAACATAAACTAAATACGGGCTAAGTAATAACCGGCGGAATTGGCTCAACAAATTCACAATTTCACACAACATGTTATTTTCTCATGGTAATAACATAACACCACGCAAATCAATAGTAACCCAAACAAATCGTGGACCAAAACACTTGGGATTTCTAACTTGGTCCAAAGTTTGGAATCGAAACCACCCATCCAGCCTCAACAACCCCATCCATACAACCCTTGCTATCAGTAAAGCAAGTAGAGAAAACCCCTACCTTCCTGAGTTTGTCGAACTTCCAAACTCGTACTCACATCAGAGCCCTCATCAGTGTGTGGTCAACTTCGTTTCAGACCGGCGAAGCCCATGGTCCATCGTCGGTAGATCTTTATAAGGTGACTTTCTCAAACCCCTTCCTCACTCTCCCTTTCTTTGGTCTCTCCTCTCTTCCTCCCAAACCGATTGGGTCAAGGTCAATGGGCTATATCGCTTATGCCACATGTCTCTCAGGGATCCATAGGATTCTTATCCTTATCCATCATCTACCTTGAGATTTCGACGGCATGATGCCATGTGTCACATGGGCCCCACTTCACCCATATCCATGTTTGACTGCATCTCGCTTGACATCTACTGGGCCACCCGCAGCCAAGCAACCACACACTCTCTGCGTGCCTCGAGAAACGTGAAATTCGACCATCTCTAATCACCTAAATTCGACGGAAGCACTCGCGAGATTTCAACCAGAAGTCCCGGCCATCTGAGATCTAGAAAAATTCGATTTACCGAAATTACCATTTTATCCTTCCTAGGAAACTGATTTTCCTGGGTCTCACAAATGGCCGGCTCGAGGTAGTGCCTGTATCAAATCGGCAGGGACATGTCAATTTTTGGAATTGTTAATGAGCTAGATGCCAAATTAGAGAGAATGCTTCTCCTCCCATTTTAAACAAGCCAAAACGTGACTTTTCAAACGTCCACCGGAGATGCGTGAGGCGGAGGACCAAAAATGGTGATCGAGAGATCTCGACTCCCTCTAGAAATACACGCCGATCTGACCGTTGATTTCGCGACTGAAAGGAAACGTTTCACGGAGCAGCTACGCGTGACCCCTGGCTTATATAGTTTTTGACAACTCCAAGAGGTAGGATTCTACTTGTGTTTTATTCCACTTTTAAGGGTTTTTACCGATATTTTGTTAGTTTGAGGCCGTGAGGCGTCCTCAAAACATCCTAATTGTGGGAATTTTCTTGGGATTTTTGGGATGGCCGCACGTAACCGAAGTGGGTCAAGCCAGGTGGAAATTGGCATTAAAATGCATGCTCGAGATAAAGGCCTGGTCATCGTTAGATTGTCTCAAAACATGGGACCCACCAAAATTTTTGGGAGCAGTCTCCAACGCCGACATTTTTGGTGTGTATGGTATTTGTGTGTTGTGATGTGTGTATTGATCGATCGAAGTTTTAAATGGTCGCGGAAATGTTCATGAACACTAGGATTTTTAATAACCTGAGGGTTTACTATTCCAAAATACCTCTAAGAATGTAAATACGCGGAAATTATGTGTTTGGTTAAGTACTCGAATTGTTGTTTGAACATTAGCCCAAGTGAGCTAATTTTGTGTGTGAAATGATAAAATCATAAATATCAGGAGATTTAATCTCATGTAAATATATTCATGTTACTATATATTTGCATGTGATTATAATTGTAATGGAACCGGCATGCATGCATTCCATGCGCACCGGGACCCTAGATTACATGTGAGTGAGTGCATGAATCAAGCCCAGAGAGAAAAGGTTCTAGGGTAGTCTAAAATGTTAATCATCTAGGGTAGTCCACAAACTAAATAATATATCAACCGTCAGAGCTACCAGCTTGATATTTACATATTTATTCATATCTGAGGGAGGTAACCAATAAATTAATATACATCAACGCTGATGATCTCAGCTGATATTTATATCTGGAGGGTAGTCCACATTAAACAATGATATATCAATCGTCTGAGCGCTCAATTGATATATATTCATCGGAGGGTTGCCCACCACCACACACTTCACGCTGCTGCTTAGGGCGAGTGAGAGAGTCAGACTTCGGATCTCAGCTGGCTCATAGACATCCAGGATCGCGCACTGGGCTTGAATGGGCAATTGGAACACGTGACCTACACTTAGGTGGTGAAACACTTGGCCCTACCGGAAGTAGCTCACCCTTCGTGATCCCTTTTCGTACGTGGGAGCGCATGGAAGACTCGCCTGGCCCTCGAGGTCGGATACAAGAAGAAAGTCGGGTGTGTGGTTTCATGATATTTAGTGTGAATTTGACAGCGAATATATAAATGTATAAGGTAAACATTTGAACTCTTGAAACTATTGGATAGCTTGGATATATGTGTTGATATCAGCCATGGGCCTGCGATGGATATATCGCACAAGGATCGACAAATGTGTTTTATCAGAGCCTCCACAAAGGGACTGAGATTTTCTAAAGTATGTCTGCAACCGGACCTCCACTTCAGACTACGGTTGACAAAAATAACTTAATCTCCTGTCAGGGCGCCACACAATAATATCTAGAATGTTACTAAAATTGAATGTAATAACCATTAATCTAATTTTTAAAATTATCTTTAACAGCGAGTATTGTCTACTGGGTCGCATACTCTTAAAATTTTGAAATTATTTAGATCCAATTCCATAAAATTCCTCATGTTTATCTGTTTGGGCATCACATAATCATTTATTATTGATCCTTAATGGAGCCCACATGTTTCGCTATCAACATGCAATCGCCTGGTTTACATTAATTTGCTAGGCTCACACAATATTATATAAGACATTAATGTTACCAAATTGAATGTGATAACTATTAATTTAATTTCTAAATTATCTTAATATTCAAGATAGTCTGGTCGTATTAAATCTCTATTAAAATTTGAAATTATTTTAAATCATATAATCTCATAAAATCCGATCATGTTTATCTGTCGAGGCATTACATGTATAATATTTATTATTGATCCTTATCCACATGTTTCAAATTAATAAAATTAATTTTAACATGCACCATTCAATATTTTTACATTAATTTATTAGGTTTTCTCCATAATAATAATATCTAGACATTAATGTTGCTAAATTGAATGTGATAACCATTAATTCTCCACTTCAAAATTATCTTCTCTTAGTATTATTCTTGCCATTAGGGTTGTACAATTCATTAAAATTTTGAAATTATTTTAGTTCCAACTCCATAAAAATGCGATCATGTCATTTTATTATTGGACCCTTAACGGAGCCCTAGGTTTCAAATTAATTAGTTCACTTTAACCACTAAAGGCTCCTACACAAATACTACAATAATATTATCTAGACAAAACAAATATCATTATGCATATGTATATCACATGACAAATATATGGCACCAATTCCTAAGTAGCAGATGGCATACATCATATGTTATGATTTGCAGCAAAACAATTATAAGCAAGAATAAATAATGGGCCCTCCTTAATCCATGGTTTAAGAAAGTCTAATAAAGGTCAAGAACCCTAACTTGATATCTAGCTCCAGACAGTCTTGAAATTTTGACTTGATTAAGTTGATGATTTCTACTTTAAGCCCAAAAACACAAAACTCTTAACTAGTCCCCTCATATTAAGCACCAAATCGTGGACAATCACCGATTATCAACTTTTGATCATCACGATATTATGCGCGAGTTATCACCACATGAGGAACCACAATCCACAACATTTGTCCAACTGCCGCTGCCCAAGCCCCCCACTAAAAATCAAAAAGCAAAATCGCTTGTCGGGCCATACCGCCAGAAGCTTTGAATCATCATGAATTTTATGTAGGGATAGAGAACACTTATGAACATACCGTCACCATTCAAACCGGACTACATTAATAACACCCAGCAACGCTCGGTTAAAACCAAAATCATCTTCAGACCACTGCATCGCACCTTGACACGGTCTTTATAAGGAGGTAGATCACGAAGAGGGATTAGCCAAATTTGATTCCGCTAGCACGGCGTTCTATGCACCCTTTCACACTGCATAGTCTGGCAAGTATTATAGGGCACGGAGTCGGCCCTCCAATGACCCTCTTCCTCCCAATCGGACCCTCCTTTGTGTCCTTACATGATTATGGTGTTGGTATGCCAAACCGAGTTTCGATTCGAAAAATGAACAACATGCAAGAGTTCCACCCTTTGATACTTATTATATAATTATCCAATAATGGACTTACATAGAATTATTCAATAAATAAATAAATAAATCAATGAGGAATACCTAATCTTATGATTAGCCTCCAAAGGCTACATAAAAAAAAATACAATCAAATTTCACTATTGATTAAGGCCAAAATAAAACATTCATTCATACAAAATAAATAACATGAAACAATTTTAGCGCCATATATCTAATTAGATCAAATATATACATGTGTAAAAATATAATGATTCTGCACACACATTTGATTCAATCCAAAGTTCGATACTAATTGTTGTCAGATCAATGTATAACTAACAAGATTGATGATGATACACTAATGTCATCGTGCTTAGGGTTTACTAACCTCTCAGTTTAACCTAAGCTATTCTAATTGGCGCAACTAGGTAGCGCGTTTAATCGCTGCAGAGAAAGGAGAACACCCACGAGTGTGTGTAAAGACCCATATGGTAGTTTATATCAAGGTCCTGGCGAAATGGGTCTATTGCATATACCAAAAATTTAACCCATAGGGTTATCAAACAAGGAACCAATCGTGCGACACCGCTTCTCACCTATATTGTATTCTTTTTTTTTTATAATTAAAGCATTAGAGAGTAAGGACAACAAAGGCAGCAATCTCTATCTGCTAGAAATCCATTGAAAGTAAGGAGGCTACTGGCCTAGGCCTCTACATGTTAGGATCCGATATTTTTTTAGGAATAAGGTTTTTTCTTTGCAGCTATTAAGTAACCAAACTCTTGTTTATTATCGTTTCTTATCTTTTAAATAATTATCAATAGACTAATACCAATTAATCAGTCCGGGATCAATGGTCCACATTTCTTCTGCCTCATCAACCCGACATCATAGTGCAAACATAAGTCCAACAATTTATTAATTGAACTTAAATTTGGGGATAAATGTAAGGGTAGGTGGAAAAACCGTTTACAACTTTTTGTTTTTTCCAAATAAGAAAATAAAAGATATATTTGATAACCAAAATTTTATTTTATTTTTAATCTACAAAAACTTTTTAAATTATTTCAAATATATGTTTCACTTAAAAATTTAATTTATAAATATATATACAAAATAAGACACTTTATGTAAAAATTACTTAAAACATATTTATTAAACGAATTAGTTTCTAATGGGATACTTTCTGGAAGTTTGTGGTGTCGTTTTTTTTTTAATTGAATTCCACCCCAAACATAAACTCCCATTAATCATATTTGAATTGAATCTAATCCTCAAAAAACAAAAAAACTAGTGGAGTTGAATCGAATCATATGGAAACATCCTGACAAAACAAAACAAAACAATCCAACACGGCAGAATTAAAACAAAATAAAGCTAAAAAAAAAGGAATTACGTGATGGCAAGAAGACATCGATAAGAGCGAATAATGCAAAAGATAGATGGAATCTACTATGAGAGATCACGTGACATGGCCTCAGAAGATGTAACTAATGGAAGCATGATTGTGTCAGACAAGGAGTGTGCTCAGAAGGTCACAAGTAGCGGTCTTTGGATTGAATGTTTATCTCCACGTGGTCATTCGTGTTGGTTAATGCTTCATCCTGACATTGACGCATTATTCCTCATTGTTTCATTCACACCGGGCGAGAGGATGTGGGCCGCTGCACCCTCGCCCAGCTAACACTTGTATATTCTGCTTCCCACTTTAAAATTGGTGTTCTAAGAGATGGGTTAAAAAATTTATCAAAAATAAGTTGAAATTGAAAATAAATATTTAAACTAATATACAAAATTTATCATCTATTCTTTCAAAAAAAAATAAAAAAATTATCATCTATTTTTAAAAAAATTTAAGTCATTCGCAATCATAGTCATTGATTATGACATTAATTTTAAAATTTCAAAATATTTTTAATACTATAATAAATAACTAATGATAAAAAAAAATTCAATATTATATTAAATAGCTACGTATTATTATTATTTATACTAATTCTTGATATTATTTATTTTTAAACTATTTTAATAATTTTATTTTTCAAAATATATATGTCCAATACTCTAAATGATGAGAAATATGTTTTGAAAGGTTGAACCCTTATTTGATAGACCATCAAAATTAAGCCATTGATACATATTTTCTTGTGAAGACAAAAATGTCTTCATCTCCATCCAAGTCCACTCCCAATTTGCCATCTCCCCTTCCACAAATGCCAATTTTCCTATTTTTTTTCACCCCAACTGAACTTCATGTTTCTTTTCCAATTAGTGTTCAAATTTTTTTTTGATAGGTAATAACCTGAATAAATTAAAATCAACTTTGATATATATCAATACATTTACCTATATATTGGGTACTTAATAAATATAAACAATATTTTTTTTCTTTATTCATAATAAAATTTATTTATAATATTAATAATTTTTCTATATTTTAATCTTATTTTTTATACTTTTATTTTAATTTTTATAAACCTAAAATTTAAAAAATAGAGGTCCCACAAGTTAAACTCATAAAAGTAATAAAAAACTCCTTAACTATTTAAATTATTAATCATTTTAGTATTCAATTTTAAAAGTAATATTTGAAAGTGAATAAAATTAAAACGTAAATAAGCAAACTAAAATTAACAACACTAACAATTAAACGCATTTTTAATTTAGAGTGAGGTCAACATTGTTACTTACCTATATATGAAAATTATTGGAATTTTGTTTAAGGTTTTGATTTTTTGGAAATTCGACTATTAGTGGAATTGGCATCGAAATGCCATAGTTGAGCACAACCCCAAATCTTTTTGTAGCTTTTAGGTCTTTTTTAATTCTTGAGTTGCTGAGAACACAACTTAAGACCTTCTCGACCAGATTCATGAGACTCATGCGTGAGCACCGATCGCTCCTCCATGTTTCTTTTCTGCTTCTTAACTCGGTCGCTGGAAAGCCTTGTGTGAAGACCATAAAGGAATCTTTCCCTCCAAGAAGAAGTTTGAAGCATAAGTTTCACATCAAGGTTGCTAAGAACACATCATAATACCATTTAAGGTCACTTTAATTCTACACTTATGGTAGAATTTCGTAGTTCTTTCCATAAATGCTTCGATCACCTATAGTGTTCGTTATAGCATAAACCAATCTATGATTATTCTTCCTCATTTCTTTTAAAATATGAAATCTTTCTTTTCCTAGTTTCCAAAGCTTTAATGCGCAAGCATTGAGCTGCGGATCTGACATCAGACAAAGATTCCAATCGACATCTGCTTGCAAATAAGGCAGGGGCCGCTATCAGATTTCGACGTAAGGCACAATGAAGATTTCATGTTCGTAGCATCATATTCCAAGAATAGATGTCATTGCTATTATAACTATTTTGTTTTGGTTGTTTTTCAAATTGTAACTTAGTGAGTAGCCTTTGATAAGTTTTTCGATTTTGATAAGTTTTTAACTCTGTTTATTTGTTCTTCTTCTGTTCGCTCAATAAGTTTTCGAAAACAATAGAATTTGTTTCCTCGATCCACTTAAGAAGTTTACTTCGTTTGAAACGTTGAGGATCTTATTTATTCCCGCTTACTTATGTTGGGACTATCATTACTTTAGTTAATTCCTAATTTGAAGGGGTTTTATTTGGGTTTGAATAAGACTTTCGTTTTTCTTTGTTTTTCTTCCTCTTCAGTTATAATTTTTTGTAAAAGTATTTACTTTCAATTTATTTAATTGAGTAGAAAGTGTTCCTAGAATTTCAGAAAATTATGTTTTTGTTGCCGACGTGCCTTTATATCTTTCGCCTTTGTCACTGCTTTCATCTTCTTTTTTGAATCAATTGTTTAAAAGGTGAGGCTATTATTTCACACCTCAGCCTTATTTTTATTTCTTCCAAAGGGGGAT
>JAEQBH010004081.1:0-171358 GCA_016808115.1 Tetrastigma voinierianum
CAAGTACTATACCCAAAAGAGCCACAACGAAAATTTACATACACCGAACATAACACGCATAAGTCAACCAACCACTGTATGCCCACCCTCACAACAAAAACAAGAAATGTCCTCACGCATTGTAGGGTACCTCACAAATGTATGGAGGCATTTGAAATAACTGAGGGCAGGGGGTTAAGCCCTGGATATTGTCATTTTTTGTTTTTTTTTTTTTTCGTTTGTTTTGTTTTTTTTTATGATAAAAGCAATTGAAATAAAGAAAGCAAAGAAAATGCAAGAAAGAAAAACAAAAACAATATACAACAAGGTCGGATAGAATACTCGGGCGAGTATCCCCGTGAGTGGATCTACTAGGTTCCTTCACTACTCTCCGACGTCAGTGCTCGAGAATGACTTTGCTAATATTGACTTTAAAGGATTTACTGTCCGGATTTTCAATCTCACTCTACGATCATAAGGGTAAAATTTGACAATCTAACGAGCGGCCCACCCAGAATGGAAATTTTTAGAAACACGTGCAACCAGAGCTATACAAATAGCGATCTTGGTTAGGTTCAAAAGTTTTCAAGAATGGTCTTGTCGCTGAACAAATTTGAGCCTCTCTCTTTGTAACCGAGCTCATATGACTTCGCCATCCTCAAGCTTGCTCATCTACAACAGCCAGCCGCTTACCCGCCGATCCAAATTAAAATTAAAAGTTTTAATAGCCCAATATACCGTGTTCCATTAATTCCTGTATTTATGTTTTTCCTCGCTTATAAACAAGCCTATAGAGTATTATACCAAGAATAGTTTTAAAAGAGACGACAGTTCAAAGAGCACGCAAGAAGTCGAAGCCACCTCAATCTTTATCAAAATCAAGGTTTTTTCCAAAACGTGCTCGATCTCCCGACATTAATTCATTGACCATTGGTTTGCAGTGGGGTGGTATGTCATTGGAACTTTCATGGTGACTCCATACTTTTTCAACAAATTCTCTCAAAAGATCGATTACAAAAATGTGGAGTCCACCATCACTAATAATCTGCAATTCCAGGTACCCAAACGAAAAATGTGTTCTTTATAAATTTAAAACAACCTCAGGGGTCACATATTAGTTCAAGCTTGAATAGCCTCAACCCACTTCACATACGTATGGGCCATCGTACAACAAGTATAGGTACTAATAAGAAAGGAAAAGGCCTCTATGAAGTCTATAACACCCCATGTTGGGAGATCTCAATGATTAAAATCTAGCTTTTTTTTCTTTTTTCCTTTCTTCTTCTTTTCTTCTTTTCTCTTTTTTCCTCCGTTAATGAGGTAAATGATAGCTAAAGAAAAAAAAAAAAAAAAAAGTCTAGAGTATCATGTTCCTTGTGACTCCTCCTAATCGCTGCACCAGAACAAGTTTTGTAAAATCAAAGGCAAGGCTTTGAAAAGGGTCAAGAAAACTAAATTTGCAAAATTTTATTTCACTGCTTTCCCTTTAAGGTAGAAATGCGTTCGCCACAAGTTTTTCGAATGACAAAGGTGAGTATCCCACTTGATCATCATCGGGTACACACCTTCATCAATCGGGTCCGGACAATACTTAAACAAATATGGATCACTGTCAATATTTTTAATGTCCGCCAAAATTTTACCGAGAAGTCCATCGTGGGAATTTGACCGGGCCACCAAGTAATTACTATATCCGCCGCATCATGGGCAAGAACAAGCATGCGCAAAAAGTCGCCATCGTGAAAAATCAAGCCACCTATGGGTATGCCGTGAGAACTGGAGTCCGGAACTAACCGAGATAAGTGGTCAGCTACCACATTCTCGAATTCCCCTTTTATCTTTATTCAGTGTTACCCCTCGCACAATAGGTAGATCCACCTAGTCAACTAGGCTGGTATCCCTCCGCTTAGAGAGCAAAATTTCCACTGTCATGGATCTCCGTGTGGAAAATGGTTATGGGGAGACCCTACACAATGTATGACCCGAACTTTCTAAGGCAAAGACGACGACTAAAACTCTTTCGCTGGTCAGGCACTCATTCGAGCACTCCAGAGTTGCCGCATGCGATCACAAAAGCCTTTTTATCTTCCCTTGTCCTAAACAAACTCTATAGTATAATCACTATGCCACACATGATCTCAAATGGAAGGTTCCAATTAGGGAGATCGCATGATGTAGAGGAGACACCAATATGTTTTGAGTTTATCAAAGGCAATTTCACAAGCCCTCCGGTGTGGACTACGCGAAAGGACATCTTTGGCAAGCAATCACATAAGGGACTATAGCACTAAAATCTTTTATGAATCTCCCATAATCCAAAGATGTTCCAAGAATGACCTTATGTCTCTAACACACTACAGAGTAGGTAGGTTGGACTCAACCTCACTTTGGCCTTATCCACCTCGATTCCATTTTTCTGACATACTATGCGGCCTAAGTGAGTTGAACCTCTGTCACCATGAAATGACACTTTTCCACTTAATACTGTTGTTCTTCTCTTTACATCTCTCCAAACCACGTGCAGGTTCTCCATACATCCTCATATGAGTCACCAAAAATCGAGAAATCATCCATGAAAATTTCCAAAATGATTCCTATCATATCAATTAGTAACCTCCATCACAACCGCTGAAAGTTCCCGGTGCGTTATATATCCAAAAGGCATTTTCCTAAAGGCAAAAAGTGCCAAAAAGACATGCGAATGGTAGTTTTCCTTTGATCTCTAAAGCTAATCAATCTCTGATTATACCTCAAAGGGACCCATCGAGAAAATAATAAAATTCATGCCCCGCAACCCTCTCAACATTCGATCGACAAAACTGCAGAGAAAGTGATCTTCCTAGTGCCCTCACAAGCTTCCTGGCATCTATGCACACTCTCCAACCTGAGGTGACACGAGAAAGTGGGAATTAGCCTATTATTTCATTTGCCAACACGCTGACGCCGCATTTCTGTGGACTACCCACAACATGACTCACTGCCATCATCTCGCACAGGTAAATAACATCTACATTCAAGAGTTTAAGACTCTTTCGACCACTTCTTTCACGGTCGGGTCTCACTGCCCTCTTCGCTTGTTCAGGGTTTTAACATCCTCTTCCAAGTGAATCCATGAGTGCATCAAGGGACCACCCCTTTAATATCCTCGCAACACTATCCATCCAAAGGGGCCTCAGCCGGGTTCTCAATAATATCTCCAAAAGTTTATTTTCTATTTAACTTACTAAAGAAGATATGATTACCGAAACGTTCTTCTACCCTTCTAAGGAATGCATATTCGGAGGTGCAGATGGTAAAGGTTTCAACCTTCAAGCTTAGGGTGGTCTCTCTCTTCCCATGCATGCCCCGTCCCTCTCAATCATGGCAATGGTTCAAATTTAAAGTTCATCCATATTCACTTCCAATACTCCCACAGTTCAATTATGGAGTGTAGGAACCCGACTCTAATGTGGTCACCCCTCATCCCAACCTCTCGGCCTACGACAAGCAAGATATACATGAGCGATCATCATATGAGACAGCACCCAAGTATCACACCTCACATAATCAACCATGTTGGTATTCTACAAATTTTTCATCTTCCTCATCTCTCCATTCCCTGATAACATCGAAGATATCTCATATTACCATGTTACTAAATGGATAGCGTCATTAGGTCTCCCTACGCTAAAGGATGGCATTAGCGCTGCCAAGAATGGCCCACCCGTAATCATCGGGAATCGAGTTCCTGGGTTCGTCACAGTCGAGCGTCAAGCACAACAAAAGTCCACACAGTGAAGTAGAACTCAGTCTTATACTTCACACCAATACATCCTCTATCATTCCTCTAGAATCTTCACACTACTAAGGTCAGCCAATTTTGTGCGGTGATACGCTCTAATTTCCCAACCCTAGGATCGACATATACCGAGTAAGGCAATGGCCCAACACTTGCCCCTAAATCCACTAAAGCATGTCCTATCTTTGAATTCCTCACCATTATGGAAACAAGTAGTGCTCGTGGTCTTTGTATTTTGGGGTAAATTGCTTCAATCAAGAGTGTAGATTGCTCAGCCATAACAAGCCTTGCTGACACCTAGTTTCTTACCGTACACAAATCTTTTTTTAGAAACTCGCATACGACGAAATTTTCTCTTTAATGGCATCTAGTAGCTAATGTTTCACTGTTTCAACAACCTATAGATCTCATAATGATTGTTCACACGCTCTTTCGGCCTCAACCGGCGAGGGTATGGAGCCGGAGGAATATGGGTAGCCTCTCTGCCTCGTTCGCTCACCATCAATAATATTTATCCTAGGAACATGAGGTCACATCGACACCCTCACTCATCTCCTCGACTGCTTCAATTTCTGTAACTCAGGATATCGTTCCTTGTCAGAATAGTTTCATTAATTACCTACCACTCAAGAGTGGTGACAACCCTCGCAATGTTCTAACGCAAAGGTTCTTCACTTTCGACCGGAACCCAACAATTATTTTGACTGGGGTTTTGATGGTTTCAGGACGGAGTTTCTTCTGTTGAAAATTGCCCATGGGCAGTTAGCTTATGATTGTGTGGATCTCACATCATTCACGCGCCTAATTGGGTTGTTTGTGGATCGTCAATCCAGATGAACTCCAGTGGTCAACATCCTCCAAACTTCTCTTATGTGGAGGTTAAATAAGGTCAGGGGTTTGGATTCCCTGATTCGAGACTGGGATGAAACCTTGATTGTGGTTCACAGAAATTTTCGGTGACCTGATTCAAATGGAGGAGCTGGATTTGAAAACCTTGATTCGATAATTGGACCTTGATTGTTCGCAAGTTATGTGGGCCTCCTCATTTCTCTCCAACTAAAATTGGGATTCTTACCCCACCCCCTGATTATATGTTTTTAATACGGAGAATTGAAAGGTTTTGGTAGTTAAGTGCATTAGCTGTTTTATTTGAATTGCTCCCCTTTAACTCGAGGAAGGTTCGCGCTTAATAGTTGAGTGCGTAGGTCATCGCAGATGCATGGCTCTCCACTCCGGGGTTCCAATAGGGGGTACGTAGGGTGGCTCAGGCACACTTAAGCCACCTCATTCATTTTTCAACACTAGCCTCCAACTCCTTGTTAAATTAGCTTATTTGTCATAGATCATCACATTTTCCAAATGATGGAGTCCCTCCCCCCGTAGGTGTATTTCGTAGTAATTTTAAGATTCACGGAGGGTATTACCTCCCATACCGAAAGCATTTTCTGCAGGTCAAAGAATTGAATCGCTTCCCCGCATTTCATAAACTCATCATGATTATCATTTGATGTAAATGTTATTATTCAAGGATAACCCTTGATGAAAATACAAGATTATGGTTGTCCCAGACATCCAAATCATGATGAGGATAGCATGAGGGAGCATCCCTTAGGTCTTTCTCCCCATGCTCACTACAAAAAAAGTTTTTCATCTTAGCTTTTTAGAAAAATTTGAATTATCATGATGAGAGCATTCGTAATGACTCGAAATATAAATTCTCTGCGCTGCATGTTTAGGGTATAATAAAAGTAAAAGTATATTTATCCAGAATAAAATAAGCAATAACTTGGAATTAATACAAACAATTAAGGGTAAATTACTAAATTACCAATTCATGACCCAAGGGTCATAATATAATAAGTCGTTCATATGTCAAAAGTAGGATTTGATAAATTGAATAGAGAATAAAACTGAAAGGAGGACCAAAGAGTAATAAAAGAAAGATATTATAATAAAATAAGGAAGAAAATCATGGGAGAGATAAGTGGGCTTGAAGGAAAGAGTGGGAGAGTTTCCTCCCAAAGCTTAAATAAAAAGGGATAAGACAACAGAATAGCGAGTACATCAAAAGAAATATCTCATTTTTGGTCTTAGGAGTAGAGGAGAGAGCAAAATGGAAGAAGAGTTAAGAAGAGAAAAGAAAAAGAAAGAAAAGAAGGAAAAAGGAGAGAAGATCACACAGTATGGAACTGAATACTGTATGAATACACATGTCTGGGGTGTAGCTGGAACTACTAAATTTGAATATGGATGGCATGTATTGGCTTGGAAACCCCAACTCATTTCTGTTGGGATTAAGTCGGGTATGAGCTCTAAGGATCCCACACGTGTTTTAGAAATGGTCCAGTCATGTGTCAACCAAGAAAATTCTCATTTTTGATCATGCAAGAGCTTCCATCTTAGAACTAGTAGTTTAGGTTAGAAGTAAAAGGGAATCTGGAAGCATTTGATAAATCATTGTATCCATATCAATGAGCTTTTGATGTTAGCTTTAACTTCCTGCACTTTAACCCAGATCAGTTATAGTCTCAGTCGTGTCACCAACTAAAAATCCTATCAGTCAGCTTCTCATTGGGGTCAACTACTATATCTTCAGAACTGGTTTTCTTTGGCTCATAAATGTGCCAGGACTCTGACAGCAGTTCCTTCTTGGGAAATTGCATCTCACGTCCATGAACGACGTTTAGGCTTTTCAATTTCGACCCCTCGTAGACCGCGTTATGGTCTTTACCACCGCCGAACGGGTGAAGCGTCACCACGAGGTTCTTCCTTCTCAACAGGTCACAGACCCCGCCCCCGCAGCTCACCCCGCCGGGCGTGTGAGCTTCTTCAACTCGCCATGTAGAGCGAGTCGTCCCGGTGAGCCTCGGCTTCGTCCCGTGAGTCGGTGCCGTCACTTCACCGCAGCCGCCGGGCCTGCGCGCCGCATCGGATCGCGACGGTACACTCCGGGCCGATTGGTGTTCTTTCGGACTTTACGGGAAAGCCCATTGAGTCAAGAATCCATCCATATGCCTGAGAAGGATATTAGATGTTAGAACAAGGTGTTATACTGAGCCTTCATCACTAGTGCAGCCTGTCGCCCAGGTCAGCTCGTCAAGATCGGGATCGCGCGTTGACGCCCTCCGTCCTCAAGGTCATATCTCCTCTGCCAACCCGATTTGGTGTTCTCGACTCATGGAAAGCCCACGAGTTAAGAATCCACACACATGCCCGAGGAAGATACATATATGTCAAATGAGGTGTTATACTGAGCTCGTCACTTCAGTACAGCTCGTCACCCAGTCTCCTCGCGTCAAGACTGACCGCGACACTCAATCCTCGAAGGTCATATCTCCTTCGTTTAACTCCGATCTATGCCTGACCCATGGAAAGCCCATTGAGTCAAGAACCATACATATGCTCTGAGGGAAGATATTAGATGTCATACCGAGGTGTTGTGGACTGAGCTTGTCACTTCAGTGCAGCCTGTCGCCCAGGTCACTGTCAAGATCGATCACGCGATGATCACCAACCAAGCTTTCATCTCCTTCGTTTGAACTCGATTCAGGCATGTTCTGACCCCCATGGAAAGCCCATTGAGTCAAGAATACATCATAACTGAGAAGATAGATGTCAGACAAGTTGTTAGACTGAGTCTGTCGCAGGCCATTAATTCAGTTTACCATTAAGATCGACCGGCGCACGATCTCCAACTCTAACGTCATACCCTTCGCTTCAACTCCGATTATGTTCTCGACTTATGGAGCCATTGAGTCAAGAATCCATCCATGCCTGAGGAGTGATATTAGGATGCCGACCGAGGTGTTAGACTGAGCTCATCACTTCAAAATACACCAGTCATTGTTTAAGACTGATCGCGCATGACCTCCAACTTGAAGGTCATATCTCCTTCGTCCGATTGACTGGTGTTCTCAGACTCTATGGAAAGCCCATTGAGTCATCACATCCACATAATATGATAAAAGTGGAACTCATATTAGGGGTCCAGAAATAAGAAAAACAAGAAGGGTGATATGAACAAGAACTAATAACATAAGTAGATTTGATATGTAAAAAGGAATATATAGAAAAGAATAAATGATAAGCTTAGAGAAACGATAATCAGAGGATCGCCTAAGACCGATATTGAATGACAAGACATATATGACGCGTTTCCGCACTCGCTTAGTGCTACTACGCTTATCACGCGGCGGGCGTGCACGCATAAGATTAGTGTTCGCACGATACGATCGCTGCTTCAAGACCCCGCAATGTTTTTCACACTTCATTACGCGGGCGTGCACGCCCTGCTCGACTGCATCGGCACCTTCGTAAGTATATTGTACCCCAGTCTCGCTCATTCTTTATCTCCTAACAAGCAAGTTTAATATATTTATACAGTATCCTAATAAGAAAGGATAAAAAGGTAATAGTTCGACATGAAGGGTACCTAAGGTACGGTAAGGTTAAGCCTGTGCTCACAAAGACTCCTATGCGAGAGAGATAGAACGCTTGATAAAACACAAGTAAAACGATAAGTATAGAAATGTATGTATAATACAAGATACGATAAGATAATAGCATACTTACATATAAGTTAATACATAAGATGTTAATGTGAATGGGCAAGACCAGACACCTTAATGATAAGATATATGAATATAAGAATGAGTAAATGCATGTATAATAAAAACTATAGGAATATATGTATTATTATAGAAATACGATAAATTACATACGGCTCATGTGATACGGTAGAATCTAATATAGATTTAAAGAAATGATGCAGGGCAACGTGATGAACACGGATTTAAACCCGAAACTAAGGAATGGGTTTGTTCCTAATTTTACCATATTCCTCGTTTCAAGTTTTTGCAATACGATTGTTCTAAAAGCATGATTTAATTGATTTATAGAAAAGTGATTAAAAATGTTTGCATATAAAAACTTCCGTACGATTATTGAAAATAAACTATTTATACAAGCCGCATATTATTGGTAAATTATATTTTGCTATAAGGATTTGAACCTTAATAGAATGTTAACCATTTTTCCTCGCATTAAGGATAGATCGGGTATACCAATAGGTCAACAGCGATCAACCACAGATTGATGTGTCACCCGACCGCCAAGAATTTCCGCTGACCGTGATCGTGAGTGTTCACTACATTTGATTGTTTATAACCAAACAGCCAGCTTCAATGGACCGTGACTGTTATAAAACCATTTGATACCGGGCCATAAATTTCGCCAGGATCGCGTCTGGACTCACGATATCCTCAGATATCGGGCATAGGTTAAATTCAAGTACAAGATAATCGAATCGATTTGCATAATCAATTGATCTCGCACAACCGAATTGAATTGCAGAACCGAACCGAACTTGTGAGCATAATTGAATTTATCAGATCGCAAAATATTGAAAATGAAAGTGTATTGGATGATCACTTAAACATTTAATTAATCAGATATAAACAAGTATATTATATCAGATTATATTAATCATCCATAATGATTATGTTTTAAATTGTTAAATCGGCATAATAAGATCACAAAGAGGGCGGAAAAATAAGACATGAAATAGCACAAATAAATGGTATATAGTATAACCATGAAAGAAATATATATAAGAATAAGACATGCAATATAATAAGATATGTAATATGAACACATGATAGAAATGAATATGTGCTAAGAACGATAGAGATAAGTAAAAGATGACAAAGAATTAACGGAAGAAAAGTATTATGCTGAGCAGAGATACGTCAAAGACAGAACAACATGTGAATATGATAGTAATGTAAAGATGATAAGTAATATATAAAGTTATATGCATACCAGGATCAGTCACCATACGCTGCCGTCTACGCGTTCTGTTTCACTGCTGTAGAAGCTTAAAGACGTGTTCAATCCGTAGTAATGCAGAGCAAGCCGAGGACTGACAATCCACATCACAGACAAAGGGCCACACATCAATAGGTGCCAACGGAAGACATGTCTATTTTGAATATGAAGTTTTGCAACAATAAATATTGTAAATGTTAAACACTTCCATATGGAGCCAGATATATATATATATTTTCAGAATTACCGCTGGCGTAATATAATACAAGTTAATTGTTTAACATTATATGAATATGCAAGTGAAAGGTTATAAGTTTAAAAAAGTGACCCCACTTGACATCCTATGCCGAAGGTCAAGGCCAATTGGTACGTGCAGATGAAAGAACGAGTTAAGAAATTCATTTCCATATGTCCTCCAATGTAAAGATCGAATTTGGGTGCAAGCGAATGAAACCATTTTAGCCTTCTCCTTTAGGGAGTGAATAGAACCATGACATGCGGAGAGGTGATCCAAGAGAGAGAAATTCAACGCAAACATCCTCAAGTCTTTCATGAATGAATAAGTGATTCTCAGACCCACCCCTCGATACACCGGTAGAAGACTGATCATCTCCACTTCATGAGGAATTGATTAGCCTCCTCGTAAAGTATAAGAGTTCGTTGTGGTTCTTTCGAAGGTTGCAAAAATCTCTCGAGAGTTCTTCCATATTAGTAAAGGAGCAGGGGAGCTCGATAACATTTACGCTAAAGTTAACATTTCCCCTCCTATTGTCGTGTGTTGTCAAGTGTAACACCGTTTCCATACGTGGAGGTTCATGGATCCTCAGGGGTTAACAGTATCCCTGACATTTTGATTAAACAGAGGTTGTTGATTCCTGATGGTCCATTTGAGGTGTAGAGTTATCTTGAAACACCGACTACATGGACTCTTTCAAAATTTCTGAGGTGCAATTTCTGTTGCTCTCGTCATGAGCCCAAACTCGATATGCACTAACTTAGCTCCTTCCAAGTGCATACCTACGATTCCTCACACAAAAACAAATTAAAAGAAAAGTAGAGGACCCACGGACAGGTAATGTGATACCGTAAATACCTTCTAACTTTCTCTCTCGATCATCCTGGATCGATCGCCACTCCCTCTAGAATCTCACTAAAAATGCTTCGCCCTATTCGTGATGTCGAATCCTTATTCCAAAGGTGAGGGAATTAAGTATGTCGTTTCAAGATTAAATACCGCGGGAGTCCACACGTGTCATCTCCGTAATGTGGAGTGGTCTTTAGTTGATCCCAGAGCTATTCTCCAAAAAGATGTGTATTTGAAAAAGGAAATTACGGGGTCGGGTCGGGTTGATCGGTGCAATTACCAATTAAATAGAATATTTTAAAACAAGAAGATGATTGATGGGGTTCTTAGTTTCACTCAATATCGATCAAGTAATTCCTACTCTTAGTTTACAATCTCATCTAAGAGCCAGATGAATGGTCTTCGACTAAGATTTTTCTTTTAAACGCCTCAGAATGAAAACTTATCGAGGGATGTTAAACACTTGTTCAACAATTAATTCGTACTCAGCTCTGCATTAAGTACAATCTGTACCGTATGTGGATCTCGTCACACGCTGTCATCAAGAGGGATGCCCAACTAAGGTTTTATAAAGTTTCTCTTACAAGTGCTTGAACATCAAACAATCCCATTAAGTATATAAAAGAGAATCGGTGGTTATTACCTTGACAGAGTTTCACCAAGAACCCCGAAAAAGCATAAAAGTTTAGAACTTCATTGAAATTATGGGCTTTAATCATAATTCGATGAGAAATTATTCATAAAAGGAACTTGAGAAAGTCAAACTCAATTGCAAACTAAATATCAAAAAATACAAAATATTGAGAGAGAAACTATAGTCAGGATCTAATCGTAAAGGTTACATGAACATGAATTCCAAAATTTGCAGAAAAGTGAAGTCTTCAACCCTACTCTATAAACCCTAGCAAACACTATGAGAAATAACACTCTTTTTATGAAAACCAAACCCTAGAAAATCAAAAGTTGCCTTCTCCACCTTTTCTTTAGCTTTTATACCCTTTTCCATTGTGATCCCAAGGCTGGATGGTCAAGGACGACCATCTTCAGAATCGTATCCCTGCTTCAATTCCCGCAATAATACATGTCTAATATCGTGATCATTTGCCATCAAGGCTTTTCAGATGCAAGTACCGGTGCCTGCATCAAGCCAGCCAATGCTGAATTCCGCAACAAGGTGTGTGTACGGCATTCCGCTTGAGGCTGCACGGCACACCCGCCTTCCCGCGACTTGAGCCTCCCACATCGCGACCCTCAAACTTCACCACGCTGGTCAAGCATCATCCTCAATGATCCATACATATTTCCGACATGAACCCTTTGTAAATACCACGACGAAACCCAAAAACTGTGACAAATCCAAAACACGAAACAATTAAAGTACCTATTCTTATACAAAATGAGTTGTAGCATGGACTAAGGTGCGCAAATTTCGATATAATTGTTGCTCTTTGTAGCTCCAACAACATCAAGTCATTTCATGCTACTCAACATCAAGATGCGATCAACTTTATCATTGCGCCTTTTATAGTCCTTGATATGTTCTTTACATCCTCGCCTTTCCTTACGCCTTCTAGGTAATGTTTCCATGTGCTGAAGGCTCAACCATATCTGGGTCAGGCGACATGGTTTCCAACATGTCTTGTTCTTCTAGGAGATATTGAATTTCCACGCATGCTAGACATCATAATTTTATGTCTACTAGTTTTGTCTCCATTTAGTTAGCGGTATTACAATGCTTTTGTAATAGCTATTTCCAATTGTTCAACTAATTAAACAAGATCACAATTTGTTTCAATTCACACCCTAATATCGTTTGTCACAATCTCCCTTAAACCAACCACTTAACACACAAGTATTAGAAACAAAAGTCTGCTATTATACAATCCAATCAATTTCTATTAACAAGGTTGTGTTATCATTGCTTAATTTAAACATATTTCTAATCAACTCTAATAGATATTTACCTCAAACCATCAACCTAATATACCCAGAAAAAAGGTAATATACAACATATTTTCACATTTTGCTAGAATAAACAAAATGTGTATATCATTGTATGTGAAATGAATATTTGTATTACATCATATATAAAGAGCTACATGTTTCATCAACAAACAAGAAATTATCAATAAAAAAATGCTAAACATGTCTTAATGCTTCTTCACTATCTAATATCTGGACTCGACCGAGAGTTCCTTCACAGAATTCCTCATTTTTAATGTCTCAAACATTTTATTCATCCATGGAAATGCACTCATTGATTTACTAGATCACTTAATACCACTTTGAATTTAGTGCTCCAGTCTTCATCCATTTCATTAAAAATCTCATTGTATTTTAATGCTTTTGCCTTTTCTACAAGCAATCTTTTCCCTGTGTTCTATGAATTTAGACATGAACTCAAGCACCATCCACATATATTGTTCCACTGACAATCATAATCACTTAATGTAGTCATTATGGAATGTCCACAATTTGTTGTATAATGATGAATGCTGTCATCCAATAAATAAGTTGGATCTTTTCTATATTCTCACATGCTAGCCGGCTCCAAACGCTCAAAACATTTATCCCCCTTACTACATTATATTTATAATAAACGTAATAAAGTATTGTGGGACATATAAATATAAAATTTAATTAACATAATTACAATTATTCTACACATGCTAAATTTCATTAGGGATTCAAAATAAAAAACTTAAATTCATCATGTGAGATTTTTCAAATATGCTATCATAAAGGCACATAATCACATTTTCATTTAAAAAAAAAAACCAAATGACCATAAAATCACATGAAAATATGCTCATCAAATAGGAAATTTAAAAATGAACGTTTTTAAAGAGCGCCCCATCGAAATCTAAATGACGGCAGCCTACACCTGGCCCAATACGTTTCTCACGTTTTGGCCAACACTCAGAATATGCCACCACAACGGCATCCTCACAAAGTTGGCATGCCGTGTGCCTAACATTTGGCCCTCCAAGTTTGACTAGTGGTGCAATTTGATGTTGCTACGTTGTCGATTACACATTCTATTATGCGAAATACATTATCGCCCACATGTGCCACAGATCAATAGTCATGCGTCGCCGCATTACACCTTCATCCTAGAATTTGCAGAAAACTTAGAAAACTTTGAAAATTATAAAATTCACCAAAAGAACAAAATATGAGTAATACTTGCTTTGAAATCTCTCAACAAGAGCTAGCTATATAAAATTTACACTCGAATCAATCATCACAATTAAAAAGTGATAAATAACATTCGACATTTTTCCAAAAAAAAATACTGTAATTCCATTTTTCATGATAATAAAACACATAGAATGACTTTGATGCCAATGTAAAGGAAAAACAAAATTCTTATGTAGGAAGCTACAATACTTTACTTGGTTTGAGCGATCCCTGTCTTCAACTCTTCTGTAATATAATGATTACCTAAAATTTGTACTTTAAATCACAAGTATAAACACCCTTCTTGTATGTTTGAATTTTTAAAGTAAAGAATTTGAATGAAAGGAGATTGTACTTGAGTAGTAATTTTTTGGGAAGAAAAATCATCCAAACCGGTAGGGTGTCTTGGGAGTCGTGACATAGGAATTTTATGATACCAGGTATATATCCTCGAACGTTGCTCCATATGTTATTACTGCATATCCTCTTTGGGATGTGGCTTCATGGGTTACTTAAGCCTGTTTCAAGTCTCATAGTCTCACTGGACAACCCACGTCCATAGTCCAACACTGTTAATAGAAGATATTGCAAGTTGTCTTGAGTTTCATGTGTATTTAGTGTCCTCATGTTTATAAAAGCAAATAATGTCTTAACGAAAAATGTATTGAGATAGATTTTTTGTCATCACAAATTTTTCTAAAGATATTATTTTTTACTTTTTTGAAGATGTTACTAATAGTTGCCTTATGGTTCCTTATTTAATAAAATCTTTTGTGAGTTTCCTATTCTTGCCCTGTATTTAAAATGAAAACAGGGTGATCTAATGCACATGTGGAACTGAACCACAAAAGCCCACAGGATTATAGCAATGGGTTCACCGTCAAGTTATTTGGGCTAGGTTTGGATTTCGGAAATTTTTTGAGAAAAAGGTAAAAAAAAAAAGAGTAACTTCCAAAGTCTTTTTTTTTGTGCTTTCAAACTTATATTTTATTCATTTTAAAGGTTGTGTTTATGGATTCATAGAAGGTACCAGCACAAAAAATGATAAGAAATTTATGTTCTTATGCTTGATTGTTCAACAATTAAAATTTTAAATTAAATTAAATATAAATGTAGTTAGCAACTTATTTTTAAAATTATTGAATATTTACATTAATTAGTGTTAAAAAAGTAAATAGGATGTGTTTGAAACCGTAAATAAAAATAATACAGATTTAACTCTATTTTTATTATTTTTCATTTAAAAAAAACCCCCATTTTCATTGTATTTAATTCTTATTACCTTTTTGCTTTTCTATTTTATTTCTTAACATTTTTTGACAAACAAACATAGCCAAAAAATATTAAAGAACAACCAAACAAGAAAAAATCATTTTCTTGGATATTTTTCTTTCTTTCTTTGGTATTTTCTATTAGCAAAACACAACCTTGTGGTTTAGGGAAATCCATTGATTCCCACACTTGAGAGAACAAGAAGGAATATGGATGGATGCCAGAATTGAAACTCACAAACTTTCCACTACTTTCCAACCTTCCCCACATGCACATTCCCTTCAAGAACACCACCACAAAAACAAAAAAGGAGAAAAAATACAAAGATGATCCTTGTCCCAAAGCTTCATGTCTTATCACACACAGGCAGAAGAATCCTTTTACCTCCCACACATTATTCTAAAAGTTAAACTTCAGTTGTTGAACAAAGCATATGGCACCTGCTTTGCTTGTCCCCACCACCTCCTCTCTGCTCTGTTCGCCAGCTACAAATCAAGAACTTCATCCAGGCTGCTGGCCCAATGGGCAGCCTATGCATCTATTCTCCTTAGAAGAACTGGGAATAAGACTCGATCAGTGACTGCATTATCAGAGAGTATGGGAGAGAGCTAATTACAAAGAGGTAACTCAATTAGGACGTTTTTGGCAGTCTTTTCTATGCAAATTTTAGCTTATATCTGATAATAAGCTAAAAGTACTTGAATGTTGTTAGAGTGAGTTTTTCGGGTTCAGCTAACACAGCAAGGAAGCATCACAGCATAGGGAGAAAGAACAAGAGGAGGTAGTTAATAGTTATGCATTTGGTGTTGGTGATGAAGTATGCTTGATCCATTCATCATGTTTTTGATACTTTCTTTTCACATTGTTTTGGCCATGTAGAAGAACCATTGAAAGTTTTGGAAAATGCAATTAACAAATAAATATGATCAAACTTTAACATCTTTATGCTGCCCAAATTTGAAAATCAGGACAAGGAAATTAAATAAGACTAATGGATTAGTTTCTAGATAAGGTGCAGAACTGGTTCTGGAGGCAGTTTCCAATAAAACGAGTAGGGACTATTACGCCGACGACAAAGAGGCACGCACTGGTTGCTGCAGTGCAGCTGCATTTGCCATTCTCCACTTGGAAGAAACCCAGCTTGCAATACCAGAAAAGAACAAGGGATGGCCTTGAAAGCTCTATGTCCAGGCTCAAGAGCGTGAAAAAGAAGACACCAATCGGGATTCTTGGCAAGGAAATACAAATCCTGTGGTGATTATTGGCCTGAGCTCATTTGTTTGTCACAATGTTAGTCTGAAACCGGAAAGTTAATGTTACAGGTGAACTTCAATCAGAAAACCAATGGCAAATATTGGGAATTCACTGAAAGTGTTTTTCTCCAACCAGCAGAGACCCCAGTAATGCATCCTGGTAAGGTCTGTATCTGCCGCCACCCAGACTTCAACGGCAAACCGGGGGTATTCACCAAGGAGTAGGGGTGTAGAAACCAAAGCAGATGCTTGGGAGAAAGCCCAGATGGCAAAAGATTAAAAAGCGGTAAAATCTGTCCTGTCTTAATGTGTTTATGTCTGTTACGCAGAACCTGATACAGTTTTTCACTGCTGCAATGCAAAACACAGAATCTCAGATATGATGACATGAATTCAAGAATTTAGATTACAGAATGTGAATAAACATGAGAGCCAAACTTGTCATGGAAAGGAAAAGGTTTGGCTTCTTTCATCTTTCTCAATTATCTGTCTCACTTTTTCAACACAAGGACTGAGACCTGCCCACCTAATTCTAATTGTTGAAATTACAGAGTGAGCTGGAGCAGAGAAAAGCTCTGAATTTTCGACATTACCAAATCAAGATAGAGAGGATTGATCAAATTTCTGAGAGCAAGCACAGGTGCAGGAGAAGAAGAAATGAAGAGTCTGCAGTCAAAGACACAAGGCAGAGACGACTGAAAGACAGAAAGGTTCCTGTTAGTTGTTTCTGCTTCTGATGATAGTTCACTGACAATAAAGCTCACAAAGAACTTCTGTGCAACCAAAATCATTACCATATAGCAAGGAAAAAAATTTTGTAACATTCTACATTTCCAGAAAACCAACACATCCATGTATATGCAACCCTCTATACAAATATGTTGAAAAAGATTATTACTACAGAACATGTTTTTTATGGTGTGAACATTGAACATACAAGTCCTCAACAAAACATTATTAACAGTAATAGCTACATAGTACGATAACAACATGCTATCTAAGCCTAAGCATACCTAGATCTTAATCATAGATGCAGTGAAAAAGGATCTCGCATTATAAGAACATACACCCTACCTCCATAATTCAAAAAGCCTCATCAAGGTGAATAGGGAGAAAGAGAAACAACACTTGTGTGGTTCTACCATGTGCCTTAGTGGCATATAGAGAAAGGGAAGTCCCCTCTTTGTGGAACACTTAGTGACAAGATCTCATAAAATTAGACCCAAACTGCCATCCCTTATCTCGAGTCAATCATAACATAGACTAAAAATAATTAGAAATGTGGAGGAAAAAAATAGTAAGAGCTCAGTGTCATGTGAACATGTCCACTTTGAGCAGCTTCTTATGATTCAAATTAAATTTTTCTTGTCCATCTTGCCTACAGTGGACAAAAAAAAGAGACAAAGATCTAGACTTTCTTCCCATCAACTTTGTCAAGTAATGGTTAATATCACTTAACCTAATGAATCATGCAACCATTAATAATGCAAAAGAGAGCGAGCAAGTAACCATTGAACTTGTTTTACTCTAAAGGATGATTGAAAGAGGTTATTCTCTATACTGGGGTTGTTAAGGGTGTGCTAGGCTACTTGATTAGTGTTTGTTGAAATGATCCTTTGTTGAGAAGTTAATGTAAGGATCCACCAGTAAGATTTCTGAATACAAATCATTAAGATCCATCAGGAATTATATGAGATTATAACGTTGATATTCGATTATTAATTCATAGTATGACATTGGGAAAACCTATAGATTTGTTAGTTCTTGCCTAAAAACTTTAAGAGTGTAGGATAATTGATGATCTTGTTTTTATTCCAAAAAAGCAAGGATTATCAAATTGGGAAAAATGTTCCTTTTAGATCAAACTAATTTTCTTGAGCACTTCTGTATGAATTCCCTGGAGAGGGAATGAAGGATCCAAGAGTCACATGATGTTAGCTGGTGGAGGACTCAATAATTAAAATTTGAATTGTTATTTGAGTTTTGCTAGTTTTTTATCGAATCTTTTGTGAGGCCAGTTTTGTTCTTGGCACTAGAGCCATACCATGGCTCCACTCTATGTTGTATAATTCGCTGTCACACTATGAAATGAAAAGCTAAGGAGAAAAAGAGAGAATTGTGAGAAGGCAGGTTAATGGAGAAATTCTATATCAATCAACCATATAATTAAATTCACCCACAATAATAATCAACCATATATACACTAAATATTCACCCACAATACCAATCAACCACATAATTAAATCTCACTCACAATCATTTCTTGCTTGCCAAAGTGTCTATTTTTGTTTTCTTGTTCAAATTTTATGTGACACCGATTGAACCCAAGAAAGACTCCATGTTAAATTTCTGTTGATGAAATGATCAAGTGTAATTCCTTCACTGAAAAACACAAGGCAGATTTTCATTTCAAGTCACATTAATTCAGAACCCTGTCCAATTATGAAGTAAACCATTGAATTCTCATTTCATACAAAAATACAATCCGTATTTTTTAAATATGTGGCTAGCTTAGTTCACAAAAACAAGGAGAAAATCCAGTAAAATAAACTACTAATAACTACCCATAAATAAACTACCACAGCAACTGTAAGTATAGGCTGTTACAACTTTCATCTGTGGAAACTACCATAAACCACCAATAACTACCCGTAACTACTTTAAAGAACCATGAATAATCCTAGGAAAGCAATGAATATTTTCTATACTATTCCACTAACATCCCCTCCATATGTAACAAAAAAAAAAAAAACAAATCAGATGCTTGAGACAAAGCTCAGGCAACCATAGATTCCTGTTCCTCATTTTTCTTCTTGTGGGTTCTTTGTAGGTGATGCGGACTAATCAAATTTTATCATATTCAGCTACATCTCATCCCCAGAACTAAAGATACATTAATCAACAAACACTAAACAGTTCCAAAATTTCATTTGTTTATTGAATTGACTTGTCCAAACAAAGATAAGAATATTTGCTCCAAAATCTTGCTTCTATTCTATGAGATGTTATTTCAAGGTACCTTGGCAGCTGGAAGGAAAGAGGTTGTACGGACAGGAAATGGGGCCAACTACTGAGAATACATCAATCTATGAATATTATTGTGCCAATCAGGAAGCCTCACTTGCCAGCCTACCACCACCCCTCTCTTCCAATTCAAAACACTTCTTCTGCATTTGGCATTTTCTGCAGAGAGTCAACATTATTACTCTTCAATACCTACCAGTTCTACTTTGGGTCATTGCATTCAATTAATTATCACACCAGAGTTTTCTGCACTGACTTAGACTTTGTTTTTTTATAGAAATAATTTCAACTATAATCGAAGTATTTGTAAAACCTTTCCTATTGGACATATATCATTTCCTTGGGGGAGTGAGCCAAAATAAATATCCACGACACCATGGAGATAATTATTCATTCAGTGTGAAATGATTCTCCTTCATCGATAGAATTGTCTGTGAATAGTATGATTATTGGAGAGTCCAATCAATTTTTTCTTTTTTTTTGGTGTTTGAGTTACTTTCAGACCTGGTTCGTCTGACCAGATCAACCCGCTTTTGCATAAACTCCGCAGTTAATAAAGAATCCGCTTACACAAGGTTGACCGCTCCGCCGCTTTAAGCTACAGCACGGGGTTGAGTTTAGTGCTGACAGCATTTATTGTGGTTACCTACCCTTTCCTCGGCAGGAAATTGTTTATACTCAATTTCCCTGTATTCTCAAATATAATTCATGATTTTAATGCAGAGAATCTCTCATTTCTTATCAAAACCAATTATGCTTGATTTTGGCAGATAATATCATCACTAATGATAATATTTGACTTTCCTTATCTAGTAAACCAATTTTCCTGATTATGATCATTGCTCTGAGACGCTGGATTGTAATAGCTGATCCGCGATTTAACATTTCAGAAAACACAACACATCCACAGTGGATCTCGCATTGCATGTAGGTTTTTCCAATTCTTAAGAACCTTATACTGGGCTGGCAGAACATATCGCTTTACCCATTGCTTAACACACAGCCTACGCGAACGCCGCCTATCGGATAAACTAAGCCAGCCCAAAAGCCACGATACTCACATGAGCTTCACTACATTTTAACTACGTTTATGATCAAGATCTTCCTAATGTCATGCACCAAGAATCTAAAGATGGTGTAAAAGAAAAGAATAGGCATTTAGAAAAAAAGAAGCTAACAGCAGAAAATGGGGAAAAAGGCGAACACACGTATTTATACGAAACCGGAATTTAAAAAACCTAGATTAATGCGGAGTAAAATGATTGATTGTTCTTTTGACATAAATGATTGATTATTGATACATCGTATAACTCAAACAGACTCAATAAAACCCTGTGGAAAACCCAAGAATAGAGGAGGAAAAATGATTGTTTATTGATACATGTATAACTAAACAGATTCAATCAATAAAACTTAGCTCAAGTGTTTCAGGTGGTTAAAATCCGGGGCATTAGGAGTGGAGAGGTCTAAGATTCGTGGGAACAAATATTTGTGAACAATATATTACTAAGGTGTAATGGAAAGTGAATAGTTGTAAAAAAAAACTTATATCCTAATAAAATAAATAGTGGGCATGTTCCCTTCACAAAAATCTTGGATATTTTTCGAGTAAAGTTATATATAATTTGGGTTATCTAACTCAAACGTACGGAATAATGAAAAAAAGAAGAAGCTATGGATTAATTACAAAAAAAAGCGGCAAAAAGGAAAAACACACATATTTATATGAAAACCCTAAATGAGAAAAACAAAAAACAATGCATATTTACATGAAAACCCTAAATAGGAAAAACCCTAGACTAGAGGAGAGGAAATGATTGAGTACCGGGACTATGAGGAAAAAAAATAATTATAAAAGCATTCTAAAACTAGAAGCAGACTCATATCCTAATAAGATAAATAACAGGTCATGGACTCTTTGGTAATCCTAAAAAAATCCATGCAAAACTTTTGAGTCAAGTTGAAGTACCCAATTCTAATAGATGGAATAACAAAAGAGCGTAATTTATTCTCTTAAGTATTTATCTGAGTAACATATAAAAGTCCAACAAGATCAATAGAACAAATATCATTTATTTGGTGGGGGGAGAGAGAGAGAGTAAGCCAACTGAAATTATGAGTACCCCCCATCTGAATGAATAATGGCCCTCATGAATGGAAAAATGGAGCCTTAGACAAACAGAGTGTTGACAAGATCATCCAAAGAGAAAGGGGGGTTACAATGTATGTAGCCCTATCAAATCTGGCACTGATAATTGAGACAAGATTTAGAGAGCTTCCCCATCAAAACAGTCCAGTTAGTAAACAGGCTCATTAGAGAACCCACTTGTAAAATGCCATTAATTGACCAGTGCCCACCATACTCGTCTTCTCTAGACCAACCCTGAATTTCAGTCAAACTTCGAGGCTAGGAGGTCTGAACCCGGCAAAAGACTTATGTAGTTCCAATAAGATGGAACAAATCGACCATAGCTGCTATGGTTTGTTACCCATGACAATGGCCACCCCTCCCATCTATCTTAGACTCTTGAGGCCATGTCGATTAACATTGTGAGAACAAAAAAAAGGACATTGGACTTGCTCAAGTTATGGATCTTGCACTCGCAAAAATACAGAGGAATTAATCAACCTGCATGACACTAGGACAAGGTCTAAACTAGCTGCGATGCTTCTGTTCATCCAGGTGAATTACAGGCATGTTCATTTAACTTCAAGACTGTCTGAATGTAGTGACATTGTCAATTCAGTGGTTAGTTGGAACAACCATGTCAATGAATGGACCGGAAACCGGGTAAACATGGATACCTTGAACATTCCAAAAAAACATAAAAAAGAAGATCCATCTATGCTTTCTTTTGGACCTGCTGGGTGTAAGGATTATGCCTTCAAGCAGCCTAAGTTTCAGGTTTGTTATATTCCTATTGACTTTACATAGCCTTCATTGGGGAGAGGGAAAAAAAGAGAGTCAAGAATTCACTTATGAGATCTTCCATCTTTACCTAAATGGGCAACAAGGCAGGCTATGAAAGGTAATCTCTAGACCAGATATTTCAAACAGGCTATCTGAAAGGCATTCGTTTGAAAGAAATTCCAGGGTGTTGTGATAATGTTCTATGCCCCTGAATGATTTTTTTTCTCCATTTTTTTAGTGGAAAGGATAAAATCAAAGTTGAACCTATGAATCTATAGATGCTTTGCAGTTACCCTTAGCTACTTTTCACATTCAACTTCATCATTTGAAGGTATCTCAATCATTCCTGATATTTCCCAGTTAATTTCCTTGTTCATATTCTGCATCTCAAATTAGTCACTTATGAATAACCTGAAAAATCCATTATATTGAACTGATGAAAAGGACTAGTTTACTCCAATGATCTTTCACCTTGGTTCTTTCTTCATTGACAATGACCCTTCTCTATCCCAGTAGCCCACCTCAAGTAAACATTAAATGATGCTAAATGCATGACAACAAGGAAGGATTATACTGGGTTCAGATAATGTTAAAGGATATGCAATACTGATACATCAAATTGATATTCTTGTAAGCTACTACCCTGTAGCTGGGGTCAGCATCAATTACAAAATGTCGACATGCGAAACTTACCATCATGGTTGTTGTGTGCCTGGCTGGTCTAAACCTCAGGACCCACCTCCAGATTTAGGCAAAAACCAATGTTTCACTCACTGAAATATTACCATTACTATATGTACTTGAAACACTTTCAGCCATAGAAGTGAGTGTGGTATTGCCCCTGCAGTTGGGCATAATAAGGCTTTGGAGTGAAGGGCAAATGCCCATGGAGGTTGAGATTCTTTATCAGTAGTAATGAGAGAAAATGATTGGTGGTGACACGTGGAGGCCACAGAGGACCATCACCAGCTCCCATGGAAGACCTCTATGTGGCAGTTCACCAGCATGTTTATGTGTGGGGTGATGCTGCAGTAGTCCCATGGCCGTGCCATTGCCTGGCTGAGCTTGAAGGAATAATGTCTTGAATAAATATTTTTCATGGTACCTGTGGTGTCTAGAGGCTTGAAGACTTTTTGTATCTGGTAAAGCTTATTTTGATCATTATCTATTGTTTGAAGGACCATATTTGATTTAGAGGGTACATGCAGAATGATATTTTTAGCATGCCGACAAAGAAAATTCATTTTTTCTTCTTTTCTTGCAATGCTGCTTCTTTTTCCTTTCTATGGACCAGTCTTGGCAGCAAATTGTAACAAACTATATCATCTTTTTTATAATGTAGGAATCTGAAAAACATGATTTGCCGACTTTTGACAACAATTAATGTGATGATTGATGATAGCTAGTTTGGGTTTGGTGCCAAAAATAAGAACTTTTGAACTGCACCTCTTCCTGTTAAATGGCTTGTGAATAAAGAGAACCCTGCTGGTCAAGGAGTTGATGAATCCATTAGTTCCCTCCAAACAGATCCTTCACAGCTTAAAACCAAATTTCCCCTCATCAAGGGACGCTCCCATTGTTTTCCCCCTTTTGATTAAGTGTACAGAGGGTGAGTGGCTGCAAGAGTTAGTTTTCACAATGTGATGCTTGAAAGAGTGATGATTATTTACCTAATTGTTAGAGAGTTTACCAGTTGGGCCCAAAAGTCTAATCCTAGATCATTTGATCTTTTAAAATTTTCATGTTTAGAAGGAGAAAAAGACATAAACACCCAAACACAGACTATTCCAAGTGGAAGGGGAGGGGGGGCCTAGAGGCAGCCAAAGCATGCATATCCAATTCTCTCTCTCTCTCTGAGCCTTTTATTTTTTTCCTACCACATGTTTTTTGAAAAATCTCTGTCAGAGCAATAATGTGAGTTAGAAAAAGGGACCAGAGGACAAGGAAATAAGAGGGAATCCCAACTCAAACTCAAGCTCTTGTTCATTGTGCGAGTGAGAGAAAGAGAGAGAGAGGGCAAAATGAGTAGTCAGTGCATAGTACCAAATTGGAATCTAAGGCACCAAAGACAAGAGCAAGTTGAAGGAGAAGAGGGTAACAGATCCTCTCACGTGCACACCCATCAGCAGAACTCCAGTCATCTTGTCCCCATGTATGCAGGAAAAACCAACACCTTTCCTCAGAATTTTCTTTTCTTTTCTTTCTTCTCTGTGCGTTTTATGAGGAATTCCACTATTTGATTTCGATGCCTCTTCACTTCCTATTTTTCTGCTTCAATAAATGCAAAACCAATAAAAATTTGAAGTTGAAGTACAGAAGCATCACCCATATCTCTCTCCACTCTATCTTCCCCAAAATTCCAGCCTTCTTGTCAGGTTATCTGATTCATTCTTCAACATGTGATATGGGTCTCTTTTCCAGGTTATTCTGAATGACTCCCTCTTCTCCTTCAGTCTATTGTTCCCTGAATTTTTGTTTTTCATCCACAAAAATCCTGTCTTTTACTCCTCTTCTTCCTTTCCATACTTCTCTTTGTTCTTTATCTGCACTCTCAATTTCATTTTCCACAAGTTCGTACCTGTTCTTCATTTTCTCAATGCAATTCTGATTTTCTCTGCATGATTTTGGTTCTTTAATTTTCTTTTTCCCTCTTTTTTTTATTTTTGTAGAACCCACCATCCACCTGTTTTTCTCTGCATAACCCACTATTCTATACTTTTCTTTTGCATTTTTTCTTTCTTGCTTGAAATGGTTTCTTTCTGTGACTTTTGTGAACAAAACAGCATGTTTTTTCCTTCGACAATTCTTCTTTCCATTCATCTTCACTCTCATTAGTACACAATATTTAACAGTCTTGTATATGCTATACAAAATGAAATATAGATACACTCCCATACTGATTCTTGTGTTATATAAATTATTACCTAGGACTATACTTCAATTCACTTATACATGTATTTATAAATATATGTACCTGATTGATATATATTCAGGTCAAATTACGAAGTAGCTGAACTGACATGGGAAAATGGCCAGCTAGCCATGCATGGACTAGGTGGGCTCCTCCCCACGCCCCCAACAAAACCCACATGGGGTAGGGCCGGAGACACACTAGAGTCAATAGTACACCAAGCCACATGCCATAACCAAAACTCAAGCTTCATCCCACCCCACCACATACAACTTGCCCAATATAAGTCCACAGTCGGCTCCTCCGCCCATGTACAGAGTAAAACCAGGGTTTGATGAAGAAGAGGACGCGTTTCAGTTCCGCTCATTGTGCTAGAAATTTTAGTAGTAATGTTCAAGAAACTGATCATGCAGACCGCAGTGCATGTGCTAGTGCTTGTGCCACATTTTGCAGGGACAATGATAATACCATGATGACATGGCCCTCCTCTGAATCCCCCCCTCGCAGCTTGAAGGCTAAAACTACTGATGAAGACTCAGCTTGTCATGGTGGATCGGTAAATAACATAAATTTTCCTCCATTTTCAGTCATTGGGGTAGGGAATATAACAATAATATTCATGATAAACCTTCCTTCTGGTCATGGTATATGAGTTTTTCCATTTTTTTGGTAAGCACTAAGTTTAAATATTGTCGGTTGTCTTGTGGGTTAACTCCAATTTCTACTAGCTTCAGTCTTTTGTTTTTTTTTTTGAGAAAAACGTTTATTAGCTTGCACCTAACTTTTCAGTGGTTCCCTTGTGTACAAGACATGCCCCATGTCTACTCTTTCAGTACTTTCTGGTTGGGGTTCATGCACTTGGTTTCTCTTAATATAAGTTGTCATTTTATTTAGGCTTTCTCCCCGTTTCAACTTGTTACACATGTCACAAAATGCCTATTATCTTAGTCTTGAATTTTAGAGAAAATATTGCTACCATATTAGTAGAAACGAGTCTTGAATTTGTAAAGAATATAATTCTGCATTGCTTTTTATGTGTTTGAATTGAACCATGTAAAATGTGAAACAGGAAAATCAGGATGAAGATAGGAATAAACTCAGGCCACTCTGCTCTCACTCAACGAGAAGAAGCCGAGCTGCTGCTATTCATAATCAATCGGAGCGGGTAACAATTAGGAATTAAACCTCTGATGAAGAGAAAATGCATATTGATTAGTAGTTTGCGATAGTGCAATGTTATAGCTACTGATAGCAGTGCCATTTTCATATAGAGACGTCGAGACAGGATTAATCAGAAGATGAAAGCTCTGCAGAAGCTAGTACCCAACTCAAGCAAGGTGAGAAAATTAGTATCTCTTTGTTAGTTAATTCCACAAAGGAGTTCCATTGAATTCTGAAATTCATAACAATGAATGCAGACTGATAAAGCATCAATGCTGGATGAGGTGATTGAGTACTTGAAACAACTTCAAGCACAGGTTCAAATGATGAGTGTAAGAAACATGCCCCAAATGATGATGCCTATGGGAATGCAGCAACAACTTCAGATGTCTCTCCTCGCACGCATGGGCATGGGCGTTGGCCTTGGCATGGGGATGGGAATGCTTGACATGAGCGCGGTCCCTCGTGCGGCTCATCAAACACTTCCTCCTCTCCTCCATGCCAACCCAGTTGTTGCTGCCACTCCAACATTTGTGCCTCCTCCCTTTGTAGTGCCTCCCATAATGCCATCCTCATCACAGCCAAAGTCTAATGCAGGAACCAACCCTGCAGTCCCATTTCAGGATCCATACTGTGCTTTTCTAGCACAGGTAGGTGAAATAAATTCAATCATCTCCTACTTGTTCTGCCTTAATTAATTGACTGAAAAATCATTCTTTTGCTGCAGTCAATGAATATGGATCTCTACCACAAGATGGCAGCAGTGTATCGGCAACATGTCAATCAGAAGACACAGACAACAAGCAGTCCATCACAGTCAAACCATGACCTAGGTGGTTGAGAGACTCCAGGAGGGACCTGTTTAATGAAAGTATGATAGTCTAGCCTCGTCAATCTGATTATAAACTGTTTAACAGTATTTGGGGTTTATGAATGTGAAAATTGATGATCTTGTATAATAAGAGCTTGTATTGAGTCTTTCCTCCAGTCTTTCTGTGCCTTCTCAGTTGCTAAATGAATACTAACCAGTTTAAGTAACTAAAGGAAGATGATGTGAAATAGACAAGTTTCCCAACGATTGAAGAACAGATGAGGTGTTGTTATGGAATGATGATAACTAGTACACAGAACAAACCATATTAACTATTCCCTGCATGGCTATGCTCTACATAAATATTCAATCTGATTTCCCACTCTGACCTCAGAATCTTAGTGGCACAGAAAAACAAGAAAAGGAAATTAGATGGTCATGGAAATTCAGAAACTTATATTGTTATCCATCACAGGAAATAATGAAACAAGTTGAACAGTGCCCCAGCATAGTTTGCCAACTTGCATAGTTGATTTTCACATTATATCTTCACCTAAATGGCTCTGAATTTGTGGTGGTGGGTTCACCTTCCTCTTGCATAGTTCTCTGGTCGAAAATTCAAGCCTTGCTCCTTTTTTGTCATTCCAATCCTCCAAGGTTGTGTCTAGCTGCAAAACCAACAGATGTTGGCTGTTTCCAATGGGCATGCTTCTATGTTTATATCAAAATGAAGGAAACGGGACGACAGCAAACAAAATCTTGTAGTGTTAGATTTAGTGACATTCTCAACATCCTAACTTCGACAGTGACTTCATGAAAGAGTTGGTAATCACCACAAGTTAGTGACATCCACAGCCGAGGATGAACTTATTGTAGCAGAAAAGTAGTTGAAGGTCATTCTCACTTTCAAAATATGTAGAGGGGCAGCAACATTTCATGCCTTATCCCCTAATCTGATAGTTGGAATCGGGCTCACCTATTCAAAAATTTGAAATCACAGGGTATATCTAGGCAATGCTGAGGGGACCATAAAACACCCTTCACCAGCCTTTCTTTCATGGACTGCAGTTGGTTGTATGCACAAGCTCAGACATTATTAAAGAATATTGTTACTCCACACCATGCTTTTCGAAAAAAAACAGGTGCTTGTACTCATCCAAACCAACAAAATTGTAACAGAACCTAGGAAACTGCCAAGAAATTGAATTTAAGAATTCCAGCAGTGAAAAGTCCAATCGAATTCCAAGGAAATCGAATCCTCCCCCCACACTTTCCCTCTAGTTTCTGTTGACAGCTCCAAATCAAAGCTATCTGAAGTCCCCATTCACATTTTCTTTCTTGCATGCTATAATTCTTTAGATAAATGGTTTGCTGAGCAGATATTGAACTAGAGCTACTGTTATCATCCAACCAGTTCATTCAGTACAGAAACTCACCTCATGGAAACAGGCCAACATATCAGATGATCTGATCAGCCCCTATTAAATGATTGTAATCCATTTATGACATTGCATCAAAGATCAAGTATATAGTTATTGTTTGACAATAAAATTCAGTATCTATGGTTTGATCATAACAAAAGGGGACCATTAGCCTGATGTTGGCATTTTTTCATGTGGGTGCCCTTCAACTCATATTTGAAATCCCACAGAATTATGATATGGGAAGAATATTGGGGTATCAAGCCCACATCATATAAATGAATTGTTCTACAATTAAATAGTGAGGGCCATCCGCTTTTGTCACAGGCTGAAGCAACCCAATCACTGGGCAACTCTCAGAGCCTCTTCTATTTCCAAACTCCTTTTCTCCCTAGAACCACCACCTACATTCTGTTCTTCACTTGAATAATTTTGAGAACTGACCATTCATCCAAGTCATAAAAAGCCAGGAAAAAACCAACCATCAAATCTTAAGGCTGAAGAGAGACTGCCAGTTTTGGTTGTTATCATTTCTGTAATGGGCAATTTTGTTAGTTGGAGAAGAAAGAGGATGACCATGGCTAAAGTTTGAAATCTGTGGGGACATATCTCCCTCTCCAATGAGAATTTTTAACACATTTGTGGTACAATCTACAAACTCTCATGAATCAATCATTTGTGTGGATATGCATTGCAACTTATGCTGATATCTATGATGGGTTGGTCTTCAAACCAACTTAATGGTCACACTTCTGATAACCTGTGTCTATCAATTAAGAAACCAACAAATAGAATAATAATTTAAATTATAAAGAATCCACTTACATGCATTTAAAAGATATAAAGAGAAGTATCAAAATAAAATAGATAATTGGATCCAAGTAATTTAATTATGATTTCTTTAATAAAATAAGAACACTTTACTCTTTTAAAAATATACTTAAAATTGAATCTAATTAAAAAACTTACAAGCGTAAGTATTTGTTTAACTATGGTGTTATTTTTAAATTTTAAATATGATTTTTTATAATGTTGAAATTTGGAAATTGAAAAGTAGTAAATTTAAATTCAAAGTACCCCTAACGACATCAAAATCAAGAGCATCCTTAGATATAGATTTTGGTTACTTATTTATTTATTTTAATATAGAATGATCCATAATTCTCAATGTAATTTTCAGTATTGAGGTAATTTTATTTTAATTAATATTTAAGGATTATCATTTCTAGTATAATTCGTTAAAGATTCTTCATATCTATATTGATATTAGATATATTCAAAATAAAAAAAATCTGAAATAGAATTAGAATAAAATTAAGTAAATAGCGAGAGGAAATATCCAAGCCAAACACTAAACAAAAGAAAATTGATTTTTTTTATAACTATTCACTTTGCATTAATTATAGTAATCTCTTTCTTACAAATTTGTCCCCATTGACACTCGAATCCTAGACCTCTATCATCCATATGTCAACCTAAGCTCTTAATCATTTGAGTTAGGTTTTATTGGCTAAAAAAAAATGGATTTTTTTTTTACATTTATTCATTTTGCAATACATTATAGTTATATATTCTTTACAAATTTGTTTTCATTAAGACTCGAACCACAAACCCCTCCCCTCTATGCCAACTTGAGCTTTTAACCACTTTTTTTTTTTTTATGCAAAGAAACACTTGTTACAGTACAAGAAATTGTCCCACCGAGACACTCGATCCTCGGGACTCCTTTCTTCCTCTGACATTCCGCCTTTTTAAACCCGAACGTTCTACCAATCGAGCTACCACAGAGACAACTCTTAACAACAACAACAATGCTATGGGGTCCCCAACATAAAATATTTGAAAATTTAGGCCCAAAACTTATCAACCCTCACCCCTCCCGCCTAATCCCATTTGAACAAAATGTCAGGCTAAACTCTTAATCACTTGAACTAGATCTTATTGGCAAAAAAAATTGATTTAATTACTAGTAAAGGAGAGAAAAATTTTGGGATTACAAAATCTAATAATCATAACAACAACAACAAAAACAACAAATAAAAAAAAATCATAATAATTGATAAAGAGTGCTCTAGGATACAAAGCAAATTTATCTCCCTAAAATGCCCTCCACTTTATTTGATCCCTAGCCCTCACCAAACAAAATCTAACTTGATCTGCCCTAAAAACCCATCCCTCTCACTCTCTTCTTCAACTCGACACCCTAAAACCCATTTGGACGTTTCAACTTTCCCCTTTCCCTCTCATAACTCTCTCTCATCTTCAAGCTCACGATCTCTCCCCAAAGCACGACCCAAGAGTGAGATCAGAAAGCTTCATATCACCGCACCCCCCCCCTAAAGAACGACCCAATCCCTCTTCCTCTTCTTCTCATGGTGTCTCCCTCTAGTTCTCTAGCTTTGAAGCTCTCGCTTTCTAAAAAATTGTATTCTTTTTTTCAAAACTTTAGGGGTTTTTTTTGTGATGAAAATGTGTAATGTGTGCGTTCTTCTGAATTTCTATGCTCTAGGTGGGTTTTTGGTGTGAACTCTAGTTCCAACATTGTTGAAGAACAATGATAAAATGGTTATTTGTATATTGTGTTTTTTGAAAGCAATGTTATTGAGGTATATGCCTATGTGTATTTGTCATAAATTAGTGATAAATGACAATTTATTTGATATTATGTTTTGTGGGGACAACCAGATTCTATTTTAGCATACAACCCATTTAAACCTTAAATACAATCTAAATATAATGTTTGTACAAACTAGGTATTCCGTAGGTACTACTAATAACATTTGTTTGTTTTTGCAATAAGTAAACTGTAAGTATCATATGATAAAACCTTGGGTACAACCTTTATGAACTCTAGGCACTACATAAGTTAACCTTAGCCATAGCTAGAATGTATCCAAGGTACAACCCATTTAAACATTAAGTACAATTTATATGTAATGTGGGTAAAAACTAAATATATTATAGAATCTACGAATAAAACTTGTTTGTTTTTGCAATAAGTAAATTGTAAGTACCATATGATTAAACCTTTGTACAACCTTTATGAACTTTGGTACTACACAAATTAACCTTAGGTACAACCAAATTGTATCCAGGATACAACCCATTTAAACATTAGGTACAATCTATATGTAATGTGGGTACAAACCAAGTATGCCATAGGTACTCCTAATAACACTTGTTTGTTTATGCAATTAGTAAACTATAAGTAACATATGATGAAACCTTAGGTACAACCTTTATGAACTCTGGGTACTATACAACCTTGGGTACAACCAGATTGTATCTAGGGTGCAACCCATTTAAACCTTAGGTACAATCTAAATGTAATGTGGGTAGAAACCAACTATATTGTAGATACTATTAATAGCACTTGATTGTTTTTACAATTAGTAAATTGTAAGTATCATATGATTCAACCTTAGGTACAACCTTATAAACTTTGGGTACTACACAAGTTAACCTTAGGTATAACTATAGTGTATACAGGGTACAACCTTTTTTAAACCTTAGGTACAATCTAAATGTAATGTGGGTATAAACCAATTATACCTTAGGTACTACTAATAGCACTTGAAAATTTTTGCAATTAATAAACTGTAAGTACCATACAATTAATTAATTAAACCTTTGGTACAACCTTTATGAACTTTGGGTACTACGCATATTAACCTTACGTATAATTGAGGGTCCTTAGAATTAGTTTCATCTTATTCATAACTGAACTAATTTTGGTGATATGTTTGAAGCAAACAAATGTTGGGTAATTCAATATGTGTGATATAATAATTTTATTTTTTAACATGCACACAATAAATTGAACAATGAGCGATAACATGTTGATGATGGAACCATTAAATACACTTGTGGTCATACCTTAGTGTTGAGATTACGAATATATGTCACATAATGAATTTAGATCAAGAGTTTGTGCTCTCATGAATTTAGTGAAATTTGAATTCACTATCAAATTTGATCCATTTTCGCTGATCATTTTATGTGACAATGCCTCTTTCGCGAGTATGCTTAGACAGAATGATGTGTATTGTTGTGTATGTATCTTCAATTGAACGTTTATCTCCTAACATCCCCAAACCTGAACCAGTGAAGTAATTATCAAGTCACATGTTAACCTTTGAAGTTAAACACTCAAGTCGCTTGCATTTACTTACTCAATTATTTGTTTTGGTAAATTTCAGTGTTACCCCAATAGTTGCATTAAATTATCCACATTCATTTCCTCACCAGTGGCAACTAGCTTACCGATTGATAGAGGTAGCCTTAGGAACAGGCCGAGAATTGAGTCATTTGGATTCGCACATATGGTGGTATTATTCTTAAACTACATATGATGATAATGATTGTATGTCACCCGACATGTGAGATTATGAGTTCAGATAATTATGAAGATTGGTCATGGTTCTTAGAAATGTAAAAGATGATTATTCTGAGAGAAGGAAGTTGTTATTATATCATACGTGACATCCTACTCTTACAGATTGTTCATGAGAGATTTTTAGAGCTGGTGACCTTGTATATTACTATCGTTTATTTGAAGGAGAACAAGATAGCTTGTTACAAAGCACAACACAAGAGGGAATAACTTGTGTAGTACCTAGAGTTCGTAAAGGTTGTACCCAAGGTTTAATCATATGGTACTTACAGTTTATTTATTGTAAAAACAAACAAGTGCTATTAGTAGTACCTATGATATATCTAGTTTTTACCCACATTACATACAGATTGTACCTAATGTTTAAATGATTTTTACCTTGGATACATTTTGAAACGTAAGAGTGAGAGGGGGAAGTTGAAACGTCCAAATGGGGTTTATGGTGTCGAGTTGAAGAAGAGAGGGAGAGGGAATGGGTTTTTCTGGCCGATTGCCAGGCTGTGGTTTTGCTCTGGGTGAGGGTGGGTATTCGATCAAATTGGCGAAGTGGTTTTATAGGGAGATAAAATTTGATTTGCCACCTAGACGACTCTTTATCAATTATTATGAGTTCTATATGAAATTTTGTTCAAATAGAACTAAGGCTAGATTTGATAAGCTTTGAGCCTAAATTTTAAAATATTTTATGCTGAGACCCATAGCATGTAGCGACCCCCGATCCTGGCTCGACCTGGTTGGCAGATCCGAACGAAAACTCGGGGACGCTCAATCGAAGCCATTAATCAAATCCATTTATCAATTACATTTCATTAATATAAACGTTTTCATTCTCAAACATTTGCGAAAGTGATTTCAATTTGGGGCAAGCCCATAAACATTTATAAATTCAATGCAATTCCTTTACAAAATATGCATTTAACCAAAAATGACATTTTATGTCGTTTACAACATAATATCCAAAATCGTATTCAAATATAGGTACAAAATAATTTCAAAGTTAAACTCCTTTTGTTTACAAAACAGTGTCATACTAAAAAATGGTGAGGATGTATGACGGAGCATACTCCGTGAACCTTCTGAGTGACTCTGAGCTCCTCGACCTTGGGTCCGCTTTCAATCACTGTCTATCACTCGATACCTGCGCATTAATAAAACAATACGCTAAGCATTTCCATGCTTAGTGGTTCTATACAGTTCTCTATTCCATTTCAGTTTAATACGAATAATGCATTTATCAAAATAATGCATTTATACAATGTCTACGTGTAATGTAAAAGATACTTATACAAATACACTTTTTAATATCATTTTTCCCTTTTCGGTTTACAATTTCACATATGACTATGTAATCAATATCCACGATGTGATTCAATTCGCGAATCCTGGCCCCGTTTGTCGCTCAAGAAGAATCGCGATTTCACATTCAATATTACAATCACACATTGGACTATATAAATTAACATTCACGACGGATTCAGTTGGTGAATCCCGCCCTGTTTGTCATTCAGTAGTAATGTGATTTCACATTGAACAAATACGGTTACCTTCATGACGAATTCAGTTGGTGAATCCCTTCATATTGGTCATTCAATAATACATTTCAAATCAATTTACTCATATACAATAAATTCACATATAGTTCAAATACACGCACACATGAAGATATTTGACAAACATTTTGAATACTAATAATTCAAATCAATATATATTTCACAAATAGAACTTGAAATGAGAATTAAGTCATAGAGAACAGACCAATTTATCGATCCCTTGTCTCTTTCGATACCAGTCCTAAGTCAGGTTGTTGTCTTCACCTACACCTAGTCAAATACAAATTCTCCACTCTTAGCAGTTGAACAATTAATCGTATTCGCTTCGCCGAGGCAGTGAGGTACGATACGTTTTCTCTCTCGTTTGCTCTTATATGAACCCCCATTAAACCTTTATTAAGGTCCTTAAACAATCGGTGTACGAATACGAGACTTAACAAATATAGGCAGACAAAAGCAAGGGTCACGAAGATCGACACTTGCGACCACTTTGACTAGACGGCGCTCGCCCTTCACCGTGAATGGGCACCCGCACTTAAATTTTTTTAGTACCTAATTAAATCCCCTATGTACAATGTGGTACCCATACCCACTTCTAGCATCGATACCAATGTGTAAATACTCGTGAATGGCGAGATTTTGGCTACTTCTCACCCACAAACACTCAAATAACGTCATCCAAACTCATGTATATCATAACCCACCATGGAATCCAACTTAAACAACTCCAAAAGTGGGTTATAACCAATAAAAACCCCCTTTACCCAAGTTAGGCTTTTTCCCCATATCAAAAATCACAAAAAGAAAAGTTAGGGTTTGATTTCTTACCTTCAATCTCTTCAAATTTTCTTATAGGTTTTGATCTCTTAGAAGCAAGAAATGAGAAACAATCCCACCTAAAAGCTTGATCCTTCTCTTACCCTAGCTCTCTTCTCCCTTTTCTCCTCTCCTTCTCCAAAAGTGGGATTTGCTCAAGAATTTTTAGACCACTTTTGGTCTTAATTCCCTAAATCCCATAAGGCCTTGTTTCTTATTTTCTTTAAAATTCATTTTCTATTTTTTTCTCACTTAAAACTTACTAGCCTCTTAATTTGCACCTTCACTTATCATCTAATTGTACATTAACCTATCACTTATTTTCATATGGGCCCTTAGGTTTTCATTTTTCAAATTCCAAATTTACCCTTTTACACTCAAGCAATTTTCTGATCCAATTATTATTTTCATATTTAGCATATAATATTTCAGATTCGCTTTTTAAATTTATATAATCATCAATCAATATTCATTTAACAATTTAAAATACACAAAGCTTGCCTAATTATACCCGAAATATATAATAATTTTTATTATAAAAATTTTAGAGTATTTTTTAGACGTTACATAGCATAGCTGTCTTTTCCCCTTAGTTTATAAGGGTTAATTGTATAACTTACTAAAAATTATATGGCTTGTTTAAAAGTGTTTTAAATAGATAAAGATAATATTGATTCAAAAATTTTGGGATTTCACTATTTTATTTTCATATTAACGAGTCAAAACTTAATAATGTTAGGATTTTGAGCAAAAGAAATTAAGGATAGAAATAAATAGAGAGAAGGTAAAAGTTAAAAAACGGTACTGAAAAGTGATCAAGAAGCCAGTAAGAAGTGATCAAATCGTCTAGATGGGTCCATACTTTCATTACAATTAAGTTTCACGGTGATTAAGGATTGGGCGGCAGGTTTGAGTTTTTATTAGAACAAAAGGCTATAACATTATAATACAAAATGAATAGATGTCAAAAAAAAGAAAAGGAAAAAAAAACTAGGATGAGAAATACTTGATCAGATAATGACAATCAGATGAATACATATGACAGAGCAGGCAAGCCAATTGGCTCAGAACTAAGTTTCAAAACGAAAAGGCGTGCGTTTGAACTTGCTTTTCCCCCCAGAAGGGAATTGGGGGGTTTTATCACCAGAACACAAATCATAACCCAACAGGGTTTGAAAACCTGTAACCCAATTTACAGTTTTAGCATCTGTCATAAGAGCCAAAAAAAAAAAAAAAATCTGAGGTATTTTCTTCGAATTGGTTTCAACCACTTGTTTCCTATACAAATCTGCAGACCTCAGGAAAATCTACAACCAAACCATGTACAATGACTGAGTTTGGGTATATTTTATTCTATATGTGACAAATGACTCGTGCATGCTGAAGGCGATCTCTATCCCCAGCTGTGGGACAAAGCTAAATTGGATTTGCAGCTGTTCACGAACAACACAATTTCATGGCCTCCATTCTGGTCATTTTAGTCCTGAAGTAAAAAATTGGAACAGAGAGAGAGTAGGGTAAGTAAGTATTTATGAACAGAGAGACGAAGAAAAGGGATAGGGAAAAAACCTAAATTATGGTAGACCTCATAAGTTACAAAGGCTAACCATGCAAAACTCTATCCAGTAGTTATCAGGCCCGTCCACAGGACAGAATATTCGAATCAAATTACATCATTGGACCGATATTATTGGACCATCGGATTTAAGAACTTCCATAATGACAGTATGTGAAGTGTCGGTTTGTTGTACATTTAAGTTGACCCTATGCTGTCAATTACATGTAATAAAGTTCTTGTTTGTGCTCATAAATGGAGAAATGTGAAATCTGTGTTGGTTGTGCTCGTAAGTTGATCTATTCTGTCAATTTCATACAATAATAATTTCCAGTTCGCATACACATTTTAAATATTTGCTTATGCAGCTTGAATGATTTGAACTGAAGGAATTATCTAGCATATTTGCATCCATCAAATTTTACGACATCCATAATGAATGGTCGAGTTGACCTAACCCATCAATAACATACAACAAATGTCTAGTCTATTCTCGCACACATTATATAAATATTCACATATGCAACCGAAAGATTTGAACTAAGGGAATTATATAGCATATTTGCATCCATCAGATTTAAGAACTTCCATAATGAATGGAAAAATGTGAATTGTGTGTTGGTTGTACAAGATGACTGTTAAACTATGCTGTCAATAACCTACAACAAATTTATTCTTTGTGTTCACACATTTTAAATATTTGCATATTCAGCCTGAATGTTTTGAAAGGAATTATGGAATATTACATCCATCGTATTTAAAAATTTCCATAATCAATGGAGAAATGTGAAATGTGTTAGTTGCAAATGTAAATTGACTTCCAGGCTAATAATTATGTATATAACATTTTTCTTGCTTCTTGCTCAAACCTTTTAAATATTTGCATACCTCAGTCTAAATGATTTGAACTAAAGGAATTATCTAGCATTTTACATCGGTACATCCATGGGGATGCCAATACCTAGTACACCTCATTTGCTGACATCACAGAGTTTTAGTTGATGAGGAAGCTAAAGCTAAAACCATTGACAGGTGTGCTTTGGAAGTTTTCTAATGTATGCAGGATTTGTAAAGATGCTTGACAACATCCTTCTATTAAGATTAAGAATAGAACCTGTACAGAAGAAGCCTAACAAAAGAAATATCCGCATTTGGAACGCAATCAGCCCAAGTAAATAGGGAGCAGATAATAGTGAGCTTTAGTTTAAGGGTCGAGAAAGTAGCGTTTTCAAAAAATAACTCTGTTTCTTTCTTTCCAAATGGCCCAAAAGAGGATTAAGGGGGCTGCCCTCTATGGAACTTTTGCTTTTTTCCTAGTCGGGAAATGTGTCCAACTGAGAAGGAAATTTTTGACCAAAAGGGGACTAACCCAGGTTGAAGATGAGTTGAATTAAATTAGCATTGTATGAGCATATTTCCTTGAAGTTGGTTCAATATATTTGCTTGATAAATACTAGGGGAAAATACCATCAAAACTCACATTCTCTTCACTCTCGCCACCGAATTTACCACCCACCAAAGACCACCTCCTCAACACCGAAAGCCAAAATTTCAAAAATAAAAACATTTAAAATTAAAATAATTTAATTTTCAAACAAAGAACAAAGTGTCAGGGGTTTCAAAAATAATGCTGGTGAGAGGCATTAACCCGGTGGAAGATATGGAGTGGAACTTACCATTATAAGAAATGTCAATTCTAAACTTTCATTGATCCACACCCTCATCAAGACCTTTGGAACTGATCATCACATTTGAGTCAATTTGCTTGTCAAACTTCTTTTTCCTCCGAGCTTCAAATGCCTGGTATCCTTCCATCTGAAATTGGATTTTGTTAAAGTGAAAATGCCAAATTTATGTGATTTGGATACACTTTAGAAGATCCATCAAAAAATAAATAAGAGGATAGTGAGTTGCCTGTTGGAACTGATCCATTGAAATGGGATTGTCATGCAGGGAAATATTCTGCAGGGCTTTACAGTCCTTCAACATATTTGGAGGGATCTGTCCAGCAACAGAAGCTACAATTTCAATACATGCCCAGGCATGTCCTTTTGTGTGATAATATTCACGAAATGTGATGTACAGCTATAATTTTAAATATTTTAAATGAAAAGGATAGGAGAGATATTTGATGAAATGGCAAACAATGGGGGACTAAGCATATTTAGCTGAAACCTCAAGGAAGTTGAATGAAATTAAGCTGATGTGAAAGGAATAGACAAAATAATTGAGGAGATCCTGATCCATTAAATCAAGGGGGAAGGGAGAGTCTGTGGCAGCAAAAGGGAAGAGAGAAAATAGAGGTAACTGATAGGATATCTCTTCAATAAATTTGTTCAGAATTAACTGTGATTACAACGGTCACACAAGATCAACTTATTTTTTGGTACTTTTGATGTTCAAACCTAAAGTAAAATTTACATGTTTTGGCACCAACAATAAAAAAAGTAAAAATCAGTAACCTAGTAAAAGGAAGCGAAAAAGGATAAAAAAAAGGTTACCCTCCTAACAGCTATATCCCTGTTTAGCCAGCACAGAGATGCTAAAGTTGTCTGTATGGAGTCTATTTAAAGGGGGGAAAAAGACAAGCTCTTCTAAAGATATGGAGATGAAAGAAACAGAAGAAAAATAAATATAAAACATGAAGTTCACAACTAATCATAGTTTCTATCATATATATGATTAAAGAAGATAAACAAAATTTTAACTGTACAGTAAATACCTGGTTAATGTTATTATTATTTAAGCAGAGTGATTTTAGATGAATGAGATTGCAAAATGATGCAGGAATATCTTCAATAGAATTATCTGCAAAGGCAATCCAGAATTATGAACTGTGTAGACAACAAATAAAAGGGTAGAGACAACAAATAAAAGGGTAGAAATATACAAGCATAGTACCTCAGCAGAGACAAATAAGCCAGTTCACTAAAAAATTCTTGGAACACAACCAAAGGAATAAAAGAAGATGATGTGGCAATGTAGGAATGTAAACCATGCCAAGAATTCTTCCAGCTTCAATCCCACTATGATGACACTCAAGTTTATAACCAACTACAGAAATCCTTAAAAATATAACTAAAGGTTACTAAAAGTCGTATGAGCACTAAAGAAAATTTAATATATCAATCTTAAGCCCTTGGAATAAATTACTCAAGAATGCATTCAGACTTGTTTTAGACACAAACACAAAAAACCATAAAAGTTCTCAAATAAAGAAGTAATCAATTTTGGATCCAAATGTTCAAGAAGTTTGCAATCCCAGACCAGAAATAGTTGTCTATAGAAGCAAATTCAGTTACCAACCAAAAGGATACACAGGAGAAAGAATTCAACAAACTTAATCCCTTTTTCAGTGAGACATAAATAATCAGCATGCTGTCTGCATTCATCAAGCAACTCAATATGGATATACCACGTGTAATCAAAGGAAAATATGGCATGTACCATAGGGATTGAATAAAAAGTGGTAAAGCAGAAAAAAAAACAAAAAACAAAAAATGTAAGTAATGAAGATTCTAAAGATAAATAATAAATTAGGTTAGAATGCCTGTCAAGTAAACAAGAAGATTCACTGGTCAAATGGTTTATGAAGAAAAAAAGAACATGTAAATGGAGATTATCAATTTGATCATATAGAAAATTTCAAAATTTTTCATCCTTGAACCTCAGACATCTTCCTAATGTCCTAGAACAAGTAACAGATGCTGCAATTTTTTTTTTTTAAAGGATCATTTGAGAGCAAGATTTAGAATAAGAAGGTGAAGGATGAACATACCATTCGCTTGTAATTCTTCTAAAGAGAAGCAACTACCAACTGACTCTGGAAGAAACTTTAATTTGTTACTTGACACATTTAACAGCAACAACTGCATCGTCAAACAACCTGCAATCTAATTTTGATTTGATGGTAAACAAATCATGCAGATTGCAGGAAAGTCAAATAGGATTCCTAGTTCATGAGATGCCATCACTCACATTGCGCAAGCTCCCTATAGTCTCAGGCAAGCATGTTAACAAATTCCCTGAGATGGACAGACGCTCTAGCCTAACCAGCATGCCCACTGTAAACAGGAAACATATACATGGTTAGAAAAAGGAGTTTTAGACGGAAATAATTTTTTTGAAAAAAAAAAATATTAAATTAGTTTGAAAACCAAACTAATTGCTAAAATAATGCGTAATGCTGCTGTTCATGAAAGCGGCAATTGGAAATATAAAATTTAGACTTAAAACTACTAAATTCAAAGAACAGTGGACAACGCATCATTTAATAAATGCCGTCCACGATAACTGCATAATCGCCAAACTTATTATATATTAAAATCGGTTGTGTCGTTGTCATGGACAATGCAGATTACAATTTATGAATTCCAATTGTCGCTAGTCCAGACAAATATATTACGCGACTACTTTCGCCTTTATTTCGGTTTCAACCACTAATAATTTTTCAAAATATTTCATTTAAAACTCTAGAAAAAGATAATGCTCTAAAGTTTTCAGAGGAAGATAAAGACTCAAATAGGCTGAGCCAAATGTTATATCTCATAATATTTAAAGAAAATTACATTCATCAGGCAGAGTAGTAACGCGATTCCCATCAAGTATCATAACTTTCAGAGACTGAAGTTTCCCCAGATTCATTGGGAGTCGATCAATTAGGTTCTCCGCCAGAATCTGCAAAAGAGTCATTATCACAGGCATTAGAGTCCATGTCATCTTGATGGAGTCATACTGAATCAAAACATCCATGATGACTACCAATACTCAAATGAGAAAGTTGATGTATGCCTGAGGAATAAATTATAATAATTTTTAAAAAAAAAAAATTTCTTGATGGTCACAGCCACATAACCAATGTAAAGCCAGGTATAAGGAGACATAAAACAATAAGTCAAACTAATAAGTCCTATGCCAAAAGAAGGATGACCAAATGAGATGTAATGTGATATCATAACTCCCTTGACAGTTAAATAAGCCACTTAAGTAAAAAGCCTAGAAGAAGTTGTATAAAAGTAATAACCTAATGAGATCTAGGATATAATCACAGATTCAATATATGAGATTTATTTTGCATTGATTCGATTCAGTTTAGAAACCCAGATAAAAATACCAGAATAATTTGAAAACCATAGTATGAATTTGTGAGTGAGAAAGTAATGTCCTTAAACAAAAGATCAAATGGAAACTTGCCAATAATTTAGTTATTGTTCCAATATTTAAGGATCTCAAGTTAAAAATGGGAATACTGAATTAAACAGGATTGCGCCAGTTTTTTGCTGAAATTTTAGGAAATATATAAAAATCCTCAAAACAGCTCCACAATTTACTATAACAATAAGTGAACCAGGGTCATCACTGAAAGCATTTCCTAGTCCCAGTCCATCACATTTAGAAATGGACTTTTCTGGTCTCATGACTCATTGTCATGTGTAGATATTACCTCATTGGGGCCCACCATCCTCACGCCTTCAAAAACATGTCCACACAATTTAAGGCATGGGTCCTTATAAATGCTAAAAACTTCTCCCACATCACAATAAATGCTAGAAACTTCTCCCACATCAACAATTCATCCCTCCTTCCACATCACAACTCACCTTCCCTTAAAAGCTCAACATCCTTTCAGCCAACAGCTCATGAGGTGCTCAACTTCACACACTTTTTTTTTATTGGTAAAACCAGAGCAAATATTATTAACAAAAAGAGGATAGAACTAGGTTTCCCACGGTATATAGGAAGTATACAGGAAGAAACCCAGACTATACAAAAAAGAAAAGGGCTGCAAAAAACCTACCAACCCAAAAAACAATCTTAGAGAATGCACAAAAAAATCCTTACAAAAGAATCCTTCCCCAAATCTAAAATATCAGTCCAAGAAGAAAACGAAAGCACGAAGGAATGCTTAGTTAGAATAGAGAAGGCATATCTCGAAGACTATACAATTCCTCTCCTTCCAAATTGTCTAGATGAGACAGAGGGGCACGGCAATTCACAGTTTTTTTTTTCCTTTTTCCTTATGGGAAAATAGGTCCACTCCAAAAGAGGATCCTTAAACGCGAAGGGGCAGACCCAAAACAAGCCTGGGACATAGATGAAGCCCTCCCACAAACTCCAAACTGAGGGGCAGTGAATCAATAGATGGTTCAGATTTTCTTCAGCTTTGCCACACAAAGGGCATCTACTAGCCAGCTAGAAACCCCTCTTCTTGAGGTGCTATGTTGTGAGGATTTTTTCCCACCAAACTTCCCATGCAAAGAAACTCACTTTGGGAGGCACCAAATTGTTCCATAACAGTTTCCAAGGAGCTGTACTAACAGAAGCACCTTCCAAAAGATTGACATTAGCCCAAACTGTGTAGTGGCCAATTGACTTCACACACTTCTGGCTCAAAACTTGCTCTCATACCACCTATCATGATATGTCATCATGTGAAAGTATACACGACTTTGGGTCTATAATTGTCATGGCTTTAAAACATGTTTATACAATTTTGAGACACCATCTTTTATGAATACCATAAATTTCTCCTCCCTAGATTGCTAGAAAATGTGAGATGTCACATCCAATGTATCCTTATCAAGTATTTCCATCAGATCATAATATCTTTTTAAAAGGATAAGATTTTGGACAAGTTACAATATGTCCATTTTTTGATAGTAACATTATGTCCATTTTTCAATTTCAATCAAGTCTGCTAATAATAGGATTAAATTGATTCCTTTATTATCTTATAGATTTTCCCACAATGTTATCTCAACACAATTGTTAAGTTCGCATTGATGGAAACTAATGCACATCAGATTCATTTACCGATAGTTTTTCTTTGTCTTAGTCTAATAACGGACAGCATTTGGGTTTTCTGTTATAATTTTTTTTTATAAGTGGGTTTTCTGTTATAAACTAATCCTTTAATCACTTCTATACCTCCTTACGTCTATAGAATCTAGCATGTTAACCCAAAACATGTCATCATTTGCATTTAATACCAAAATATGGAATTTGAGAGAATAAGGATCCACCAGTGCAAAAATGAAAATATGTTCTAAAATTCTGTTTCATAAAATGAAAATGAAAAACATATTCAGAGACTTTTCATTTTCATCTGTAAAAGTGCACTTTTAAGACCTACTTAACAACAATTTGAATTACTTGAAAATAGCCAATTATCAGGAAATTTTGTTGAAATCATCTCACTAAAACACACTACTAAACATGTTTCTGCACAAACTTCTTTCAGAGCAAAAACAAAAAGAACAATATTTCCTATCACCAAACTGGTACTGTAATATCTACATCCAGAAACACAGATATCATTCTTATCTTCTTTTTATATAGGTAATTTTTTTTTTCTTTTATTCTTTGTCCCGACTCCCCACTGGAACTCGAACCTAGTCCCCTCCCTATGCCCACCCCAACCCTTAACCTCTAAATCAGGCCTCAGAGGCAGATATCATTCTTATCCTTATCATATGCAAATAATTCAAAGCCAGAAGTTCTTACCAGGCGCTGCATGTTAATTAATTTGCTGATCTCCATGGGGATGTCAACTGTAGAAACCAAAATTAAAGATTAAAAAATGAGTATCATCTTTACAATACAACAGGTTTAGTAGCAGATGCTGAAAGTATAATCAGTAACCAATAATGACTGGAAGGGTTTAACATAACTTAGATCCACTTTTAGAGATGGTTTGGCCTGCATGAAAAGGTTTCTTTTTTCATGTGTGTAATCATGGACCCTCCAATTCAAAACACTAAAATTAACTAAACATCTAACAAATGTAAGATAGTTGTATTTTGGCAACACTGATACCATATATGTTTTTATAATTACATCAATATTCAGGAAAAGTATTTATGCCTATATAGTTTAATATGCCTGTTAGATCAATTTTACAGTTTTTTTTTCTTTTTCTACTATTTTTATTGTTTCCGAAAAAAAAGATGAAAAGAAGCAGAAATGAGATGCTATGCTTTTACATGATGAATCACTAGTTAAAAATTTTGACAAAAACTGTTTCCTTTTTGAATGCATATTATCATTAGTTTAAATTGAAAGTTTTAAGAAAAAAAGAAATCTGATTTTTGAATTATATTTTTCCTTTACTTTTTTCTGTGACAGTTTTCTTCTAAATTGGCTGCCAGCTGATGCATGCTACAAAGCACAATTCTTCTCCATATACTTGCCATGATATCCTAACCTATAAATAATCACATATTCCCTTGTTTGCTCCGTTTGTAACATGCCCTAACCAATGAAAAATTCAGAGTCCAGTCCTGCCTATAAGAAGCAATTTCAGTAGAGCAGTTTTGACAATATCCTGACATCAGCTGTTTGTGAACTGTGAGCTGCTGATATAAGTAACAGACTAACAGCCAATATTAGACCATATCAGAACAGGTAAAAAGGAATATAACATGGTTTAATATATAATTGCACAAGATAATGAAACGTATATAAGGCTATCAAATAAGTTACAATTATGGCTCCAACTTTGCAAAAAAATATCATCTTCTGCCCAATAACAGATCATTTCAAGAGACACTTCCCTGACCACGTTATCTCATTATCCTTGCCAAGTATGTTACCACCAAGGTTAATAAAAATGAATTAATATTTCACAATATAAACTCAGGTGCTTCAAAAACAAAAAATACATTACCTAGCCTGTTGCGTGTTAAATCAAATTATGCAGGACAGATGTAGATCAAGAACTTCATCTGGAAATGCCTGTCAATAAAAAAGCAGGTAATTCAGTATATAAAAGCTTACGTTTGTGTGCTTATTTACTGTGCGTGCACATTTACTGTTCCCATGAAAATCTTTCATAGACAACCCAGGAGTAGTTATTGTTTTAATGGAAATTCACTATAAGAATCTTTGTCTTATAGCATCCACGTTTGAGTGTCAGAGCCTTTACTGCAGTGAAAATTAATTCATGATGCTAAGCACCTGACAGTATTCCTCATTACCAGTTACAGAAAGTGTCTACTCAGTATTTGGAGGTGCAGTATAATAGGACAAGAAACAATACTATCCACCATGAGTTCGGAACATTTCTAATAATATCACATCCAAATTGACAACATGTAAAGTGCAAGGGAGAGGAATAAATGGAACCACCGTAACAAAGTAAATCTCTGGAAATACCTATTTGGAAGTCTAGCTGAAAACTTTCAACTACCCTATACATGTCCTAAAACCTAAAATTTAATACATGTTGAGGCCCACAGTCTCACAAAAATTTGAAGATGGAGAAGGCAAGGTAAAGCAAATTATATTCTGCCCTATTTTAAAAGTTGTGAGAGTGGTATTTTGCACAGCGACATGAAATGGCAAATGATGATCGTAGCTTCAATGGCAAGTATATGATAACTCAAAAGGGGAAAATATGGAAGACAAACAAAAATTTATGTTGTGCATAATCATTTCAATGAAAATTTTATTGCCAGTATTGCCACTAAGACCTAGCTCAGTGGTTAAAGGTTGGGGTGGGCATAGGAGGGGACTTGGTTCGAGTTCCAATGGGGACAAAGGATAAAAAAATTAAAAAAAATATATACGTATCAAAAAAAATTTATTGCTAGTATTTTGAAGAATTAAACACTCATTTGATTATGTACATTGGGAAGCCACAAAGCAACCCAAAGCTGCGGTCAACAGAGGCCACATTGGCCAGTAGACCATGTCATCACATTAACTTAAGCATTTTCCATTTGACCTCCTTCAATTTTTCAAGAAACATCAAATTAAACAACAAAATCTGAAATATCAAAAAGCCAACCAACTTAACTCTCCAACAAGGCATTATCTATTGACTGTGTAACGGTCCATTCCCAACATGTAAATATTGTCTATGCTAAGTGCAATGGGCCCCATGGCTTAATAGCGCTCTCCAAGGTTAAGAGTTCATAAGTATATAGTCACAATAAAACTATCTCCTTATCTAATGTGAATATCACAGAGTAGTGCCAGTTTCTCTACCTAGGACGCAAAATATCAAACTATGAATGAAGAAAGGCATGAGAGAAGACAAGCACATTTTTGCAAAGTTATTAATACTTGCACTTGCTTTGCTATTCCATTCCAGCTTGGTCGAGGATGCATTATGGGGCTTAAAACAATAGAGAGATATTGATTCAGGTTGGGCATACAAATTTGGGATATCCAACATCATATAGGGTATGGAATTCTTAGAGCTACATATGTATGGACTCCTCTTGACCTTGAACGTGCATTTGAAAGGCGTGACAGTAGGCACAATATCTACATGGTAGGTTATCGCAAATCAAATCCTAGTTTGACTCCATATTGCAGACAAAAATTCATGAGAAAGAACTTAGCCACCCAGAAAAAGAAAATGAAGATTTTTAGTAATCAATTAACTTGATTTCATTTGTTCTGCAACTTATTTGTCATCCAACTCAATAGTCCAAATTAGGTAATCTAATCTCAGCAGACCCACTCTAGAACCTAAATATGTGTCAAAACAAAACAGTCACATAGTTCAGGATCAACTTCACCTAGAATTGAAATTCAAATAAAATATTAAAATCATTTGGTGGCATACACATATTGATATGAATATGAACAGACTAAAATTAAAAGAGAAATTGGGTATTTGTAAAAGATGGCAAATACAAGAATTAATTGAAAAGGCCATGGTGAATATGATGGTGGTGAAAGCGGTGTTGCAGCATAATCGATCAAGTGTTTGATCATGCAATACATAATCTGAGAGACCACACATGTTCGAGCTAAGAAACGAGCAATCTATATCAGTCAAATTTCTTATTTCTTTCTAAAATTCACTCAACAAAACTCCGATAAAGAACCTGCCTCTCTGTTGGTTTCCTGAAGCCATGGGAAAATAAAATAATACAAAATAGTGATCCTCCGCATTTTAACCTCGTTCGTTTCGTTCTTGATAACCAAGCGAATACAGAGAAAAAAACGAACTTCAAATTTATCATTTTCCCCTCTTTTCCCCGCTTTCAGGAACCAAACAGACTGTACACAACAATCCAATTTCGAATAAAATCAATGAAAACTAATAGACAAAGAGATTTGCCTTCAATTTAGAGTCGCGCAGAGCAACAATGCCGGTGGATTTCCATCGCCCGATCCTACTGGCTTTGGAATCGCCGTCCTTGCTGAGACAACAACCCATAGTGGATGTCGAAGAAGAGGATGGAACGACCGAACAAGGAAGATTAAACGCAGCGTTTCATTGGAAGTTCTTCCTGAAATTGGAATTTCAGACAGAATGAAGGGAGAGTGGGCTGAGGTCTTTGTGTTTGGAGGGTCAAGCACGATGAATAGAAGCGCGTCCTCGCGTCAGCGTACGTGTGGTGGGTACCACCTGGTTGTGGACCCCACTAGATTAAATTAAAATTATAAATTATTGGAAATGGCATTATGTTAATTTATAATCCGATATTTCAAAATTAATAAAAAGATAAATACAAATAATAGTGCCTATAACTTTTATAACAACATGTCAATTTAAAAAAACTTTTGACACTAAAAATAACTGGGCCCAAATGGAAGTATAATGGGAGGTGAATGGATATGTCAGTACATAAGGTAATGCGAGTCGACTAATCAGATAAAGCGCAGATCCATGAGGATCAACCCGCGAAAAATATCTAAAGTAGTTCTTAAATTTTTTAAAAATTTTGAAAACCCCAAGAATATTGAGAACATGCCGAGCTTAATATGGAGGAAATTTTTTCTCATAGTTAAGGCGTATGAGGGCGTAGGTGATGCGAAGTGATGGAAGAGTGCGGGAAGCGAGGCTGCCCAGTGGAGACATGAAGAAATTATTGGAAAGTGGGGCGTCTGGTCTTTTCGTAAATGCACATAAAGGATTAAACGCTCAGCGGCCTTTAGATGATTGAACACTCAAAATCGAAAAGAACATTTGACATTCTCTTATTTTTCTCTGAGAGCAACAAGCGAACTTCGTATTCTTATTTAGTTTTATATGTTTTTAACTCAGAAACATTTTGTCATCAAAACTTCTTCTTGACATTTGATTTTCAGTCAAATTCTATAATGAAATATGATATTTTTAAACTAGCCCGTTAAATTTCCTCTTAGCTTTTAATTCAATTTACCTTGTCCCCAATTTTGAGGTGTTTTTCGAACATAATCTAGGAGCTATCGAGGAGTAGGACGTCGATTTTTCATAAGCGTAAGTTAGATTTCGAAATATTTGTTTTAGTTTAGAAAATCTTATAATTTCTTGACACGCCGTACATACCAATTTATAAGTTTTTGTATGTGCATTGAGATTCGCTAGAAAATCCACTAAGCAAAACTTATACTTATTTGATGGATTATTCCATTAGTGATTATAATGATTGTACTTTTATTTTAACATATATTTAGAAAAAATGATTAACCTCCAAGATACCATAATCAAAGTTTTGGACAAATATATGTTATTTAAAAAAACTCTTAAAGAAATCAGAAAATCGAAATAATCTTGGCTATCGTCGTAGTCGCGTCATTTGTCTGGCGTAATGATGTCGCGTCGGCTACGACTCGACATTGTAATTTTTTTGTGGACTTTATCTGGCGTAAGATGATGTGTTGCGACATTGTAAGCCTTTCATACATGTGGGAGCATTATCATTGATGTTGTTCGCGATGTTGACTAATGATTTATTTGAGATTGAATTGAGGCGTGCGGCGTTATTTTCCCGATTCTTTGCGAGCCCAGCCCCGCGTCTTTTGTGTCTTGAAGTGCGTCGTGACAGCGCACCGTGATGTCTATTTGTTTGGCCTGCTGGAATGAATGTCGAGGCAATGCGTCGTTTATTAGCGACGTTATGAGTTGTTGGTTAGTGCATGGGGTTGTCATGATATTGCTCCGTGACATTCTGCTTTCGACACTCCTTTTGGATGAATATCGAGACATTATTCAGTGTTTGCTCGAGAACTCTTGGCGTTTGTGTCGGCGACGCCAAGTTGTAATGTCACGACGCCAAGTTCTGACATTGTAATTTTTAAGTCGATGTCATGATCTGTGACAACGTAATTTTTTTAGTCACGTGTGCGTGATCCACATCAGCGACATTATTTTGATTAATACAGCGACCTTCCTTCTGATATTATGTCTTGGTCTGGTGTGGCTGCGCCATGATGTACAAGCGTGACCCTGCGAATGAATGTGGTGACCTTGTGTGTTTATTACAGCGGCAACATGGTGCTAGTTGGTCTTGGTGTGTCGTGATATTGCCGGCTGACATTGCATGCACGTGAGCTCAGCACCCAGATGAATATCTCGCGTGGTTGAGTCTTCCGACGTTGTAGGTGTTTCTCCAGGTACTCTTCATGTTTGTGTCACGACATAAGTTGCGGCATTGTAATTTTTTGTAAGTCAATGTCGCAGTCTAGGACTTCTTCTTCTTCCCCTTAGTAGACCCAATTGTTGTTGCTTCATTTCTCTCCTCCTTTGCCCCTTCACTCCTCCGTTCCTCCTCTCTGGTGACCGGTTTTGAGCTCCAATACACTGCATTCCTCTTCCATATTAGGTAACCTACTTGAGTTAACTGGCTTTGAGCATTCTTTTTAATTCGTGCTTGTGTTCCACCTTTTTCTCTATTTACAACTTTTTCCTAAATGTCATAATGTTCACATTTTAACTTGAATGAGCTGTAAATTACTTGGTCCTTCATCATTACGATCAAGCCTACTATTGTTATGTAATATCTTTAAGGCTATGAAATTGTTGATTTTAGATGTCCTTCGGGCAGTATTTCATTCTCTCAGGGTTGGGTTGCTTGGTCAGTTCCATGTCCACAGATCCGTCAGGCGTGCTCATTTGGGATGTTTTAGGTCTCTTAGGTTGAGTGATATTCAACACATGGACCTCTTGTATATCAACTTATGTTGTATAATATTAGGATCTGATCAAAACACAAACATCACCATTGGTATTAGGCAGTTTGTCATCACAGGAAAAAAAAAAAATTAAAACTTAAAATAACTGAAAGTAATTTAAAAAAAATAAAATTTCCCTTTGTGGTTGGCTCGAGTTGTAAAGGTTGGGGGTAAGTCGTGGGATTCAATGTCGATTAAAGCAGAAAAAAATTTTACCTATAAAAAATTTGAAAATGTAAATTAAATATCTTAAAGAGGTTAAAGTTAAACACTAATGACTAATGTGACACCAATGACCCACTACAGGTGAGATGACCTTTCAAATCTCTTGATGTGTTTGTTTTGTAAATATTGGCATTTCACTTGGTGTGTTTGTTTTGTAGGTAAATAATGTGTGACTCTACTATTCCCATCATATGTTTTTATAATGGAAAATCTGAAATGACTGAAACAAATTTGAAATATGTTGGGAACAAAGTTGTTATTGTGCCTTTGGATATACAGATTGATTGCACATTTGATCAGTTATTGGCTAGGGTATCCTTAAGAACAGGTATTGATAAAGAGATGTTTAAATTAGTTCTCACTTGTAAGTATCCATTGAAAAGCAAAAATAGGTTCCAACCTTCTCCAATATGAGATGACAATAGTGTGTACCGAATGTTGAAATTGGTTGACACAGCTGGAATGTAGGAAATTGTAAGTTTAGCTAGTGCGTGTTAAGCCACAAGTTAATCAATTAGTTGGTACTTATAGGGATGGCAAGTTGACAGACAAATTCAAGTACCTGCCTCGTTTGGGACGGGTATGGAAATATTATATTCGGGTATGGGTACCTTCAAAGCCAGGAGTGGGTTTAGTGTGTGGGATTTTAGTTACCGCCCATGAATCTGAAATTACTAATACACCCACATTTATATTTTAAATTAGTAGTAATACCACTATGCATATTCTCTTGCCTTAACCACAGCTCCAGCGCCTCCGCTCAGTTCTCTCTCCATCGATAGATCTTTCTCATTTCTCAGCGAACCACTAGCTCTACTCACTTCTCAAATGATCCCCGGTAGCCCCATTTCATATCTTTGCCTCACAGAATCTCTAACGATCTGGATTTGGGGCTGAGGCTGAGAGAGAAGGGAATGGGTTGCACATCCGCACTCTATCTTCCTACCGTGATCGGGATCTGGAGACCATCGAAACGTAGACCCGACTTTGGAGTAAAAAGCAGTCAGCCAGAAAATTTCGAGAATCAAAGATCATTTTGAAACTTAGACTGACCTCCGCGACTCGAAGGGTGGTTGCATCAGGCCCGATTTGTTGAAATGAGGGCTTGTCATAACGGGGGCTTAATCGGCCCGAACCCTCCACACTCTTTTCGATTGTTCATAGAATTGTAACCTAGGGACTATTAGAGCGATTTCACTCGATGAGTTATGGTTCTTGTTTTCAAATGCAGAATCAGACATGTTTCGAGACTAATAAGGTTTTAATTTATGACAATGAATCAAAATTTGTCTGTGCCGTGTATGTATCATAAGGGTTTGTTTAGTTTCTTTATTTTTATTGATTACTTGTTTCTTATGATAGGTGCACTTAGATTGCAGCAGACGAGAGCGAGTTGTAACAACAACATTTTATCGGGTTATTCTACTATTCTGCCATACTTTGATTTTTATCAAACCCGATAGATTTTCAAAATTTATGATCAAAAGGAAAAAAAATGTAATTGTATTATGTATTTGTAGCCCACGTTTGTGTTCATTGCTTGTTTTTACTTTTGTTCTCTTGGTTCTTTATGTGTGTAGTTTAGTGAATATGGTTTTAGATATATTATTTGAGAAAGTAATATGGTGGTGTTTTAAGATCATACTTGTTGCATTCAATTTTCAATATTTGTCTATTAATACCATAAAGCGAATTTTGATGAAAGTGTTTTCAAATTATTTGAATAGTGATCAAATGGCATCAGAAGAAGTAGAAAATTTGTCCATCTTGAAGCGATTCTAATCACAGCTACGGTAGTAACTCAACTACTAATTGTGACATTGCTATCTAGAAAAAGAAAATTAACATCGGTTATTTAGATAGTTTTGATAAAGTCACCAGTAGATGAATGAGAATTATGTTATTTATGCTTGTTAGTAATTCGAAGACTTAAGGTTGGGAGTAAGAATAGGGACTAAACATTTGCATGTCCATTTAGATAGGTGCATAAAACGAAAAATCTTGATATTAGAAGTAAGAGAGAGAGGTTGTGGAACGATTAAGTGGAGGTTTCACATTTGATCAAAATACCGAGAGAGAAGCTTGCTCGTGCAATTATATTGCATGAGTATCCTCTTTCAATTGTTGATCATGTGGCGTTTAAAGATTTTTCCAATAGCTTGCAACCCTTATTCAGTGTGAGGCCCCGGGCCCGAAACTCTTTTGCTTTGTCAGACGTTGGTGTGTCAAGTCTTATAAGCTATATCAACCTGCTTCATTATCTGAAAATACAAAATAAAAGCTACCCATTTGTAGTGGTGTTCTGATCTCCAGCATCTGTCTGATCCTGGTCAAGGACCCGTATACAAAACTATACATTTTACATTCTGGAATCAATCGCAAAACCTCTGATGATGAACCCCTACTAGTGTGTGCGGGCCCAATGAATCTGGAAGATCAACTATCTCCTTACTACGTACCTACCGGATTAAAAACTCGTGTTCAAGCTTTCTGACTTAGTAAGATATATATCTTATGCATATACACACATTTATAAATAAGCGCCAACAATAACGAGATATGAGTACTGTGCATTCATATAATGAACTTCTATAATTACTTATGCTTATAATAGACTTATGTTTATTCGGGATCTCAGTGACTCATCTTGTATTTGCCAGCGGCTTTGCTTGTTCGGATCTCAGTAGGATTCTGAGCTTATTGCTTATTGAATGCAGTGAGTATTGTCGGAAACGATACACATTTGTTTACTCTTATTCATCATTCAGGTTATTATCATATAACTATGGGAATACCTAGACCAGTCATAAGAAATGAGTAAGACACAGTACAATAAGTACTCGAAGATACTATACATTACTGAAGTGTCGAAGCCTGGCAGGGTGGCTTGGTGAGCCTATACGCCCACATAACGAAGTGTCGTAGCCTTTATGAAGTCTTCAGGAAATAGCGGTCAGGCGTGCTGCTCCGCGTGCGAGTGTCGTAGCACTGGCGATCTTAGGAAGCCGCTGATCACAGCGTGTGCACGCTCCGCGTGCGAAGTGTCGTGGCAATGCTGAGAGTGTCGTGTCATTTAATACTGGTCTTAGGCGTTCCTCTGATTATATCATGTATTTGAAATTTCCTATCTTATTATAAGGGCATAAATTAGCCCTTCCCGAGCCTTCGTAGGCGGCGTGGTACGTTCCACATTTTTCACTTAATTTCTTTCTTATCTTAGCCTTACATTAATCATTTAATTCAGAGTTAATACTCTCTGGAATTATGTGAATTATAACAATAAAAATACCAAAAATCCGGGGTTGAGACAGTTATTACCCGATACCACTATGTTTGGCTATATAGGTACCCAATGAGTTACGGAAGTGGTAGAGCACCCATGATTATCTGATACCATTTTACCTCTGCATAAGTGAATGCTGGTACCTACAATTGGTATCGGTGCAACTACGATTTTGCCCGTAAATGTGAGAATTCACCTTTTCATTCACTTTTCTTCCATAAATCTCTTATTCCCATCCTTCATCAAAAACTTGACATGGAATCCTCCCTAATAACTCCTGAAACACTTTTAATGGTGGTTTTAGAATTTCTTAAGCAAACCTTAGCCAAAGATCAGATTCATTCAAAAGTTCACCCGAGCCTTACCTGACCATAGAAATAGGAAGGATTCATATCTAGTGTTGTTATAAACTAGGGTTTTCCAATCCCGACTTCCAATAAATCTAGAGTTAGGATGTCTTCCCCAACAAAACCACCCCAGATAGTGAGCAAAACTAATATCTAAAAGAAAACCACACAGTGATCCATACCAAATTTTATACAAATCATACTAGAATCCATACATTTGCTTGACTCCTCCTTCTTCTCTTCTTAACCTTATCACTCTTATATTCTCCTCTTTTTATCTGACGAAGTATGAGCTCTCTTGTTTGGAGACCAAAAATGATATATTTTTGTCTCCCTCCCTTTTTATAGTTAAACTTTCTTTTGTTTGCCTTTTAGTCCTCCCTCATTCTATTAATTACCCAGCTCTGATTATGGCTATTTGCTGGCCTCTAATCTTATCACCTTATGACTTTTATGTCCTTTTTGACAATTTACAATTTTGTCGCATATGTTGTCGAATTTAGGGTTTCTAAATTTCCATGTTTCGCATTTAGATTACGAAAAATTCAATTTATGCTTACAAAATACCCTAAACATTTTGAAAACGACTAGGGTATATTTTGAGGTGTTACAACCCTTGTTTAAAATGGTCTCCCGCAATACAATTAAGGATGACATAATGAAAATTTATGAAGTTGAGAAAGGGAAAATGAGCAGCTACTTGGAAAAACTTGAAAGCCGGGGTGCTATAACTTGATTGATGTGGACATCCCGACCAAAGAAAGACTTCTGAGGCTATTCTTTGCGCGTCGTTGATGTCTTGGTTGCTACAATCGTATTGTAAGGTTAGTGTGATATTTGTTTAACTTTCAATTTTATTTTATTTTTGTCATTTGATAATATGACTTATTTATACTATGTTTTCTATATTTGTTTTTTTTTTCTAGATTTGTCTACGTGCATCCTCCTCATACAAAAGAAATTCTTTCTGATGTGTTATTGGACATTTTGTTGGATTGGAATATGGATAGAAAAATATATACACTAACTGTTGATAACTACTCAAGCAATGATGGTAAGATTGATATTCTATGCGAGAAATTATCCTTGAACAATTCTCTTTTATTGAATGGAAAAGTCTTTCACATCTGATGTCGCGATACATATTTTTACATTGGTTGTGAAGGAAGGTCACAGGTGTCATTAAGAGTTGAAATTGAAAAAATTCGTGATAGTGTTGCATTTTGGTTGCTTAACACCATCGAGTGGAAAATTTTGAAGATGCAGCTTGTCAATTACAGTTCCATGTAATAAGAAATTATGTCTTGATTGTAGAACACGATGGAATTTCACGTACTTGATGTTGTCAATAAACCTTAGCCTATAAAGATGTCTTCCCACGTTTGAGCAGAAACTCTACACTATGATTGCCTTCAAAGGAGGAATGGAATCTAGTAAGAAAATTTGTGGAAAATTGAGATTGTTTTATCATATAACAAGTTGTTCTTGGGGACCAGAAATTATCAAACTACAAATACTTTCGCTCCCAAGTGTGTGAGATTAAACAAGCATTATATGATTAGTTTGATATGCTTAAATGAAGTTGTCAACAATATGGCATCCAAGTATGTTGGAAAAATTTGACAAACCATTGAATGTGGAGTGTCAGGTGTAATGGCGTGGGCGAGTTGTATTGGACGAATACAAGATTGAATTTTAGAGTTTTATTTCAGAATGTGTATGGAGTCTGAGGCTTTAAGTGAGATTGGAAAAATTAAGTCAAATATGTTATGTTTTTCTTTACAGTACCAATCGAGCTTCCCAAATTGGTGAAAAAGCTTTGGAATCAAGTTTAAATTCTCTTTGACAGCGATTATGATGAACAAGAATCCACTTTCTCGGTATGATTTATTTGTTCATAGTGCGGCATAGAGAAAGTGGTGTGAAGTACGAGGTTAGTATTACCTTGATGAGCCTGTTTTACCAAGGATTTCAGATTTCGATGTTTTGGGTTGGTGGAAAACAAATGGGATTAAGTATCAAACTTTACAAAAGATTGTTCAAGATATCTATGCCATTCTGATATCTATAGTTGCATCTAAGTCGGCTTTTAGTACCAATGGTAGAATGGTATCAAAATATCGTAGCAGACTTCACCCACATACTTTGGAGACATTAATGTGCACTCAAAGTTGGTTAGGGTGTGAAATGAAAGGTAGCCGATTTCATATCTTCAACTTTATGAATGTTTAATATTTTCTAAATATAATTGCTTGTATCTCTATTATATTTGCTTATATTGCAATTCCTTTATTGCTAATTTAGGTTTATCTCACAAGTATGGATGAAGATGAAGAAACACTCATGCTATCTACTGCTTCGATATAACTTAGTTAATTTATTTTCAACTTTGAATGTTTTTTATTTTCTTTAAATACAATTGGTGGTCATTCTATTATGTTTGCTTATATTGGGTAGTTCTTTGATTGCTAAATTTTAGGAGTTAATATCACAAATATGGATGAAGATGGTGAAACACTCATGTTATAGCTCTTTCTTGGAGATGAAGGTAGTCTAGAGATGCATTTTGGGGATGTGGGATTCACAAGAACAATTTATTTCTTTCTTTTCAGGTTGGTGTTATCAACAATTTATATTTGATGCCCTTTTGTTTAATGTTGTTATATATTAATGTGGAGCAGCTTTCTATAGGCTCTTTTGGAGAAGCTAGTATTAAAGATGCACTTTGGGATGTCATTCATGAGAACATTTGATTTTGATAGTCTTTTCCAGTTAATGAAAGTAATATTATAAAGTAAAGATGAGTATCTGTGTTCTGTAAAGCAAAAGACTTATATTATGTGCTTTACCTATTCTTGAAGTACATTTTTGAGCTATTTGAAATGTATTTGGCATAATGACCAAGATAGTTGATTTTTTATGGTCTTTTTCCATAATATTATGTGCAAATTTATATTCTGGTTAATTTATATTATGTGTTTATCCTACTTTGGAAAAAAATTTTTGAGCTATTAGAAATGTATTTGGCATAATGACCTTTAATAGCCATTTTATAGTTTTTTTCCGTAATATCATGTGCAGATTGAGGCCTCAGATATTCTTGTAAAGAATAATTTATATTATGTTTGTCCTATCCTAGAAATAAATTTTGAGTTATGAGATATGTATTTGCATAACGACTATGATAATTGATTTTAGATTGTCTTTATCCGTGATATCATGTATAAAATTTGTATTGCTATTCTTGTAAAGCATAATTTGTGTTATGTGATTTCCCTATTATGAGAATAATTTTTGGGTTATTTGAAATGTATATGGTATATGAACCCTAACCCTAACCCAACTCGAACCCAAACCAACTTAGCAGCAGTATGGGCGAGGTAGGCGAAAGGTATGCATGGGCGGGTATGGATTTTAAGAGGCATTCTAATCGATGGGAATGAGGACCCCGCCTGCCTCGGCTCGGGGACGAGTGATGGGAAATAATTAAATATTTTAGACTTCGTATTGGATAGGTGCCCGCCCCAAACCCGTCCCGTTTCATCCTTTAGGTACTTACACAAATTTATTACTGGTGAAATTTAATGTCGAGGAATCGATTAAGGGTGTAGGCCTAGTAACACTCCATTGTCGTGAATTGGATAGATGGCAAATGAAGATGATCAAGATCAGGAAGATGAAGTAGTATTAAGATGGTGACGATGAAAGTGATGGAGATGGAGATGTTCAAGTTGATGGACATGTTCCGTGATTTTAACTATTAAATCAACTTATGGAGAATGATAAGGAGATATCTCTCTCGTGGATGCCAAGCCAGATATCTCAAATAACCTAGATCCTGAGGACCTAAACGAGAGGGGAATAGTTAATTATTACTTAGCACCATCACCTTAGTGTGAAAATGTGGAAAACTTTGGTAATGTCGTTTCAAGTGACTAGACTCCTACAGAACTATAAGATCGCAAACTCAAGTGGAGAATTTGTCGCTGGCCAGTTTTAGTTCCAAAGCCATTCAAGATGCTATTAAGTTTAATTATATTAAAGCACACCAACAGTGATGTGGTTGTCGTGATCTTCAAAAAAATTGTTAGCAGATGTAAGAAGGCGAGGAGTGTCACTGTACATGGAAGCTTCGTGTTATGGTTATGAAAGATACATCTTCTTCCCAATAATAAGCATGGGTTATCCACATACTATGGTCAACAAGTTTTTAAATCTAAGACCATCAACAATTAGACTCGAACTGCTTCGCGATCATATCAAGGCAATAATTAAGACACACCACTTTGTCGTAGTCGCATCCAAGCAACCATTATGGAGAAATTCGATATGAAATATCATACAAGAAGGCATTAGTCAACACAAAGCACTTACAATCTGGTTCGGGACTTCCATAGTCATATGCGTAAATGTCACGATCTTTATGGCATTAAAAGCAAAGAACTGATGTGTTGTAACTTGGAAAACATTTGACAGTCATATGCATAACACTGAGGTATTTCAATGCATTTCTGAGCGTTTCATCCATCTATTGAAGGATTCAATCATTGTCGGCCTATCTTGAGTTGATGGTACACATTTGTATGATAAGTATAAAGACACGCATCGATTAAGTATAGATGTGATGGAAATAATCGCTTGTTTCCATTGCATTTGCTATTAAAAACAGAGAATATTGATAATCAGATGGTTCTCGACATGTATTAGAAACAAGGTAAATCCAACTGATAGAGACTTTGTGTTATAACCTGATGACATCTGTGCATCTAATGATTGATGTTCTTCTGGCTTGGTCGAATCCATATGCATATCATAGATTTTGCATGCGTCATCTTGCAAGCAACTTTATGAATCGATTCAAAGATAAAACCTTAAAGAATTTGGTGTGCAAAGCAGCTTTAGCAACTGAAGTTGGAAAATTCAATAAACATATGGACACAATTGGGAGAATTAATTTAGAAGAGCAATGATTACTGAGGCAATCCTTTGAGAAATGGGCACTTCTACATGATAGAGGTCGAAGATATGGAATAGACTACAAACACGTTAAGAGGTTTCAATAGTGTTCTTAAAGGAGATCTAAGCTTACCCGTAATTGCATTGCTTCAATCGACCTTTTAGGGCCCACAGGTACTTTGTTGCAAGAAGGGAACAAGGTTATAACAGATTGCATCGTATAAGGTGATATTTATGTTGATGCTACGATTAAGGCACATGTGGTTAAAGCTGGATCATTTGAGATTGTTCTTTACGATCACAACTATGGACGATTTCATGTCAAGTCAAAGAGAGGTCAAACACATTGCCTCAACTTACATGACCATAAATGTACTTGTGGTAAGACACTTATATATGGATTCCCGTAGCTATATTATAAAACACAATTTCACTCAGATTTTCGATCATTTGTTCAAGGCTACGACATTACCTAATCGTATCTACATACATAAGTAACCTTGTTTCCATCCCATCTTCGATGGAATGGTGAATGGCTTCCTTTATGAAGGTCCAGCTCCACTGTGCCTTATGAGTTAATGAAACGCACATCACGTGATGCCCTAAATCAACCCGCTTCGTATAATGAAACGGACGCTAGAGAGGGGAAGACTGTTTCATCATGGGTTCTACAACAACTCGGGTCACCTTTCAATTTTAGCCGAAATAGAAATCAAGTTGATCAAATGATGTATGTTTTCGTTGTTATATTGATTTAATAATTACATTGTATCTATGTACTAGTACTCGCTTCATTTGTTTATCGTTATCGATTGTTATATGTTATGTATACGGTATTCGTATGGTCTTATGATGCATCCGATAGATGTGACCGCCTTGGTTTTACAAGACAGACATCGATCTCATTTAGTGGACACTACTTAGGTATGTATTTTTCATATCATAAAATGTTATTTTTGATTATTGTGTAATGTAAGGGCAAGAATTTATTTACTGATATATTTCAGAGTTTCTCGCTTCATCACATGTCGGCAGATGTCGGTTCATGCCAAAGTGGCATATGGACCATATTCTGGCGTGATATGATCCCAACTTTTTATGGTTTGTACCTCATAAGACACGCCACACTCGGACACCCTCATCACAAGCCAGCCGAGATATGGCTCGTAACACACACATTTCATTTACCCGTTAGAGATGACGACCACATTACGTGTGACGCCACTATTATCTCGGGTCTCAAGTCATGGACCACCGCCACGGTAGCACATGTGACTTCAATGTCATCGCTGTGTTGTGAGTTGCCAGTGTGATCCCACCGCCAACCAAGCCTGCTGATTTGTCGTTCTCGACTCTGGTCGTCTCAACACGATCGACTCCACCACCACTGCGAGATGAAGTGACGTTAGAGCGTAGTGCACATGGTTTCATCCTAGCTTTGCTAGGATCCTTTCTATTTGCAGACAACAAGGGTATGCATGTCCACCTCTATTTCCTCCCCTTACTACGAGATTTGAAGTAAACCTCTATAGTTGGGTGTTACAGTCTAGCACGCTTATCAGGAGATTATGTCAGACTAGATTCGATAATTGCTACTAAAATTTCAGTTATTTTATTATTCATGAGTTATGTTAATATTTATAACCATACATATAAAAATTGATCACTGAATGTTTGCTAATATTGATGTTTTTGTCAAGCTCTAATCTTGGGAGGGACACATGAGAAATTAGGCACGATTTTGAGCGACTAACAACACCTCAGTCCACACTAATTACAGATGATCGCGATGTAGTTGATGGAGACAAAGTTTAGGATCTCGACATGGATTACTATCTAAGCTTGAGGTTCGAAAATTTGGTAGTTGATCATTAAGTTTAGTTGATAGTTTATCATGGGTGCACTGTATCTGCCAAGTATTTCGCTAATATAAAGATTGATTGGATGCATAGACTCATGATCAGATGAGGTATATGTTAAGCCGCCAGTGCTTTTAGTCATATTCACAATAATGTTAATTTAGTCATAACCAACGTGGTGAAATTGTAGGTGTTATGGGCATTACATGATCTGTTGCCTATCTACGATATATGTGCTATTAATCGGGAGATTTGGTGGGCCGATCTGTCGCCATATTGCTTTGAGATTGTCTGGTGCATAATCTAGAGTGAGTCTTGTGTTAGTTCTGTCTTCATTAGGGGATACCTCCGTCTTGCTCGTTATATGAGCTTTATTTGTCCCGACATATGGGTGCCCCACAATCGATTAGAAAGATATTATGCATAAGTCGTCTTATATGGGATACACGTCATCAAGAGGATCGTCATACCTCTTATGCTGTTGTTGTGGACTTCCATGATCTATGTAGATTAGTTTCGACATATTACCGCGTTCCCAATCACATACTTCCGTAAGGATCAAATGAGTACCATATTAATCTAACATCACATATTGATAAATCAGCATCTTATAGTATACTAATTATATATAATATTTAATACATAGTTGACATTTACTTTTGTTTGGTTTGTTTCTTAGATATTTGGATAGTAGAGATCATTACTATCTGTGGGAACTATCAGGCTTGATGTATGACATTCATCACATTTTCAGTAGTTTCAAAAATGTTGGAAGGACGTATGATGTTGCATAAGATGAGCATCCTCGCGATGCATGGACATCATGTGAGGACCTCTTGCGATCCGCTTGATTCGGATGTGGTTCAAAGTTGAGAGGGGAAGGTGGTGGGCGAGGAATTAGGTGGTCGGAGCTTAATCCGGGTTGATGACGAGGTGGTAAGTATTCTTTAGTTAACACTAATGGTTCCATGCCCTTTCCCAGTATTCCATACCCCAGATACTTCCATACCTGTGAGTTTTCATCTGTGACGACTCAGCATATCTGATGACCAGAGGCGGAAAACTGATCAGGAATGTGGTCTTACACAGAATACAATTCATTTTTATTTTGTCAGTAAACATTTCAATGCTCATTTTGTAAGGATATTTATCACATAAAATATGTTTGTATACTAATTCAACTTCAAGAGGCGTCTTTTGTTTTTCATACATTTCCATTAAACATGACACTTGGCATTACATGCTGTTTAAATTATTTATCACCTTATATGCATTCTGACGTATAAGCCGTTTTCAATATAATGTTTACAGAACAAAAAATAGATTGTTTTGTCTAAAAGTGTCAAATATATTTATGATACATGGTCGAGCTTTCTTCAAACTTGGTAAGACCCTTAACGTTGACTGAATGGTGCAGATGCTTCTTAATAAGTCATTGTTTACCTGCGATGATAAAGCAAGCCACAATCATTTCATATCTAGTAGTTTCTATACATTTATCTCTTCATTTTTCGGTTTAAGTAAATCATGTATTTTCTAAATCAATGTTTGTACAATTTTTCAATGACCAATCTGCGGTCACGATACGTATATGTATATTTTCATTTAGTATACATTCAAATTACAATTCATGGGTCATTTTCAAATGTGCGGTTTCTTATCTGATAAATCAACTCACTAAATCAACTACATTTCTGCAATTTTCTTGCTAATTTTATGTAGCTGAATTTTAACATGTCTTTGGTGCCACAAGATATGAATCCTCATCGGTGGAGATCTGCAACTTTGTTAATGGTAAAGAAAAGAGTTTTTATAGCACTGATCTCTGGATACATTGTTCTTGGTAGTTATTAAAATCATTTACCGTGAACACTACTAATTAAATCCTGTGTTTATGGATCGATGGCAATCATCTGATTAGTGTCATTCATTTGACATAATTGGTGTACCAAATCTAATCTTAAAGCTTTCGAATTTAACGGTTAACGATATTAAGACGCTCAAATCATTGCTAGCAATTTTACAATGGTGCTATACACATTTATATCCAAATACTTGGTTTCAATACTCAATTTCATATTGCATTCATTACAAATCAATTATTATTAAATCAAAGTTTAAAACAAATCAATATAGGTATTTGCAATTCATTTCAATAATCCATATTTCATAATCTTTTAAAACATTTAGAAATAGAAAAATGGAGAACAAACAGAATTCTGTTTATGGCTCAAGCAGACACATGCAATTCATATAAACCATTTCAAATTTATTTTTATCAAACGAAACACAAGAAACCTAAACAGGAAGGAAGTGTGAAAGACAGACCGAAAACCGATTTTCTATTCTGGGAATCTCGTTCTTAGGTCAACATAAATCACCAACTTCAATTCATACCAAATATGTCTATAAAAAGACCTTGAAAAATAAATGGAGTTATTGCATTCTAAGATTTTTGGTTAGGGTTGTCCATCACACAGCATACCTTCACTTGAAAAATTTGCGGGGACATATGAGCCATATTTTCTATTCTCTCAGTAAAATGATATCTCTATGAGTCCTATTTTCCAGTAAGATTAGAATCATCTCATTTAGATCACCAACTCAAATTGGTATTTAATTACCAAACTGTTCAGGCTAATATCATTTCACTGATTACCTATTATTATTATTCTTGATTTCAGGGTCTTAACTCATAAATTATTATTGGTTTTATTCTGCCTCATTTAATATATAGTTATAAAGTTTATTCTCAAATTGGAATCATCAAATTGGATCCACCAAAAACAATTGACCCATTTTACATCTAGAACTACTCAATTTTGTGAGAATCTGGTGTTCTTACACATAGCCTCCACTTTGACGGTTCTGGGCCTTTCAAGTTCTAATTCTTTGCTTCTTTCAAGTAAAAATTATTCCTAGAGTCTAGTTTACCCCAAATTTTGAATCCTCTTAATTTGGATGAATGAAGAACTCAACTTCATTATAAACACTTTTATTATCACCCAAACAAACATACAGTTTAGCTGCCAAATTTACCTTAGCCTATTTGGGAGCTGTAAGGCTACAATTTGCTCTTTGTCACCTTCTATGTTATCTCTTTCTAACTCTTATGGTTTCTTTATAATTAAATTACTTAATTTGGATGATTATAACTTAACATAGCCAAAACAAAAAACGAGGTTTGAAAAAAAAAATTAGCGCTCCTTTGAAACTTGTCATTTCTTGTCATAAAATTCTTAACATAATCCAAACCACAAATATACCATGAAATCTTACCCAATGGCCCAAAACGAACTGCAGCCTTTCAGGCACTTTTATACCACATCGACATTTTATTAAAACCCAAACACAAATGAAAGGTTAAGGTTGATTTTCATACAACAAATCTTGATTCTCTTATTTCTTATTTACCTCTTATTCTTGATCAACATCCCTTTAGCCATGGAGAAGAAATCACAAATCCCTCTCTTTCTATCATTGAATCAATATACAATACTTTTCTCTCTTTCCCTTTTGAATGAAATGACATTTACAAGAACAAATTGGTCTTAAATATTAAGTTTCATAAGATTGTGTTTGGTTGCATATAAGTTCCTATTTTCCCATTTCTCATTTCATATGTTTTTCACTTTCACTTTGCACTTCATTCATTTCGTTTATTCATTTCATTTCATTTCGTTTAACATTTACTCTCATTTATGTATAGTCTGTTTGGCATTTTTTCTTAAAATTTATTTGAACAACGTAAATTTCGGGTTTTATCATTTTTTGTTTTGGCGGTTCCCAGCGTTGGAAAATAATTTATTTTATTTTCATCTGACACCAATTATAGCCCATTGGGTATTTTAGAAGTTCTGACCTCAAACTATGCTTTCTTACTGCGCGTGTTTCCACCACCCTTAAGACTTCCTCATATCATCCCTATTATCACCTATCTAAGGCCTTGAGGCCACATTTACCATGTCTGACATCACCTAGATCATTACTCACGTGATGAGACCATGATTGACCTTGTTTAAGTTATCTTGCCTGGCGACCACCTCGCTTCACGTACAAGCGAAAGTCATTCCGCCAATCAGCTCCCTCATCTCCTTGACTCTATCAGTCGAAGACACAGTTTTGCTTTTGACAAATCATCTGGATTCTTATATTTTAGGCATCCTATAAAATGATCTCTCCATCTTGGACTTCATTGATGTCTATTTGCGTTTTGTAGCCATTGTTATTTATATTACATTGTGTATATATTTATATAGTTGGTTTATATAGTAACTGATGAGTCAATTATTGTGTGACAGTTGTATCATTTCAGTAACAGTGGATGAAAGTTAGTTAATTTGGATGAAATGTTGTAATCTCTGATGATTTGTATTGGTTGTTATTTGATGCAATTAAGTTGGTTTTGATGAAAGTTGATTAAATTGGATGAAATATTTATAATGAAGGTGATGTGTATTGATTCATCAGCTCGATCCCGATTGGAGTTTGATTTGGATGAAAGTTGGTTAATTTGAATGAATTGTTTTGTAGTGCATTTTAGGTAGCAATTTATTTGTATTTTTGGATAGATGTAATAAAAGTTAAATTTATGGTAATTGTTTATAACAAATTATATTATAACAAAAAAAGTAATGCCCGCGATCCCGGTTAGTACTTAAATTGCGTATAGCGACATTACAACAACAGCCGGCGACACAAATGTGACGACCAACTAAGCGAATATCGTGACATTAAAGCTCGAAAGAAGTGTCGGTAAATTGTCTAACAATATCCGACACGTGAAACCCGACGCGACGCTCGCATTATGCGCGTGACAGCGTATTGGTGTTGTAACATTCATTCGAAATTCGATAGTTGTACATCGAGAATAGCGATTGTCGCGTGCCACCATGATACACAAGATGAAGGAAGAGTTTAGATGAAATCAAAATAATGTTGCGATAGTGTGCGCAGTGATAAAAAAATTATTTTTTAAGGATTCGATAACATGAACTAATAAATTTATAGCGATTGGCTTAAAAAAATTCTGATATCGATCGATGACCTGCGTTTGTGATGTGTATATCAGTGTGTTGGAATGATCTTAATTTAGGCATTATTTGATTTTCCAACTTTAATAATTTTTTTTATAAATATTGCATATTTGACTAACTCCCTATCAAAATAGCTTTACAAATAATTATTATAATAGAAAAATAATTCATGGTAATTTGATATTAGAATGATAATTATAATAATTGCTTAAACTCATCCTGCTTTACATCGTCTATTCTATGGTTGGGAGCTTAATTTGAATATTTGATGAGAAGCAACAAGCATACAAATTCGTTGTATGTGTATTACCACAAAGTTATAAGTTATTTATGAATATATAGAATAAATGAAATTTATAGTTGTCATGAATACAGATAAAATAAAATTTATGTCATTTTAATAATTATTAAGATTATGACATACGTCTGCAGGTGATAAAGGATGAATATTGGAGGTCCAAGTTCCAGTTTTTGCAAAATATAATATTATTTAAGTATAATATTAGGTGAATAGATATAAAAAAATTGTGATGATTAAAATATTAGTACTATTCTTTGATGAACAAAACATCTTCAAATGAATCCCGGTCAGAACTTAAAAATAAACACTATTAGTTTAGAAAATTATTGCATCACAATTTGGGTTATTTTATATATATATATATATATGTTATTTTAGTATTTTATCATTTTAATTTAAATTTATTAAAAATAAGATAAAATCAACAGTATAAGTAATCATTTCTCAGTCTTTTATCTAAACAATTTTATATTAAAAATAAATAAATAAAAGTATGTGTTTAAAGTTGGAGATGTATTAGAATAAAAGAAAAAAATGAGGTTTCTTCACGTGATTAGATTAATACTAACAAAATTCATAAATAAAAATTGGTTTAATTTTAATTTATGATAGTTTATTATTATTTTTACTGAGATGTGTAATGAGTTTTGAAAGAGGTTATAAAATTCATATTATGATTATATATATATAAAGAGAGAAAGAGAGAAAGACAAATAAAACCTAGCTTAAATGGTTAAAAGCTCAAGGTGGCATAGAGAAATGAGGGGTTTTGGTTGAGTCCTAATGGAAACACATTTATCGATGAACAAATTATTATGATATATTAGAAAATGAGCAAATGTCAAAAAAAAATATAAGAAAAGTTGAGAAAAGAGTAATAGGTACCATGAAATATAAGAACACCGTATAAAAAGATATAGTGTCTATTATTAGATTATTAGTAAGTTTCATAAAAAATAATTTTAAAAAAGAAAGTAATAACTAAAAATAATTTTCTAAAATAAACTAAGATATGAAAAACCATGTTAGTTACTCCTTTCACAATGGAAGTACACAACAACTATATTTCAAATGCATATGGATAAAACATGAGGTCAGAATGGTTTCGATCCGCATTATGACACCTTATTGGCTCTGAAATATTTATGTCTTCAACTTAAACTCTTAAATGGAGAAAGTTTCCCACCTTTGAAACATACTGTATTATTGCTCATTCAAAATGAGGCAATCGCTATGGAAGACTTGTGTCTTTCATAGCTCTTTGTAATATTCTCAACAAAATCAAGGCCAAATATTTGGTTAACAGATTGAAAGTCATACTGCCACACTTGATTGATGAGGCACGGACGACTTTTGTTCCAGAGGGAGCACTAACAGGATATATGATGTGGTGGCTGCTTTTGGGTATTCATATATGAAGACAAGGATCAGGAATTGTGCTTGAATAAATAGATAGCAAATCTTATGGATTAGTTAAATGAGACTGGGTTTTGATCCCAGCTTCTTTGAGTTCAATTGTAAGGTTACCACTATCAAGTACGTACTCTCAGTTTGAGTGAATGGTGAGCTAATAGGACCCATCAGTTCAACTTCCAAGAGAGGGTGGAGACTAGGAGATCCTATTTCTTCGTATTTATTTATTATAACCAAAAATGTTTAAATCTAGTCCAAGTTGCAGCAGGAGCCACAGGAGATCTTCATGGTAGCAAAATATGTAAGTTGCTCCTTTATCACCCATCTTGATCTTTTAATTTGCTGATGGCATGTGACAAGTCAACACTTTACAGCATGCAGCTGATCTAGAGGGCTATAAATTTTCAGAAATCATCAGGGTTATTTTAAGTAAATGTACTCCAAACCAGAAGAGAGGATCATCTCTCAATATCCTAGGTATGAATAGTGTAAATCAGTATATAGAAGACTACCTTCTGATTGATGTTAAAAAGCAAGAAGCTGCGTTTTTGCTTACCTGGCCAGACAGGGATGGCAAAAGTAAGTGTAGTCTCCCATCCAGAAAAGACCCTAATCAGAAGCAGTTAGAGGGGAAGTTAGACCTGGCACACTGCATGAACCCTTATTTTCTTATTACCTAAATCACTAGGAACGAGGATGGGCTTCATAAGTCAGCTCTACCAGACACAATCTCGCCATATTTGGGAAAACAATTGTGGATTTTGCTCACAAGAGCAAATTATGGGAATAGAGACCTTCTATAAAAGTATCCAACACGGTGGGTCACAATCCAGTTTTTTTCTTGGAGAGAATCTGAAGTGTACAAGCTATTATTATCTGGCCTATCTCGGTTCCGAGTTTGTGATCTATGGATCTCTTTGGGTGTAGGTGGGATGTGAATCTGCTTGAGAGTTATTTTGTAACAATGAATGTTGCTGAGATTTCTGATATACCTCCAATCCAATTGATTTAGTAAATGATAAAAATAATAAGAAATTATACCGTTAAATCATATAGATAATTGCAGATTGCAAACATCTTAATGCCAAAACATTCTTATTTTAAAATATAAAAAAAAATGCGTGAGTTTATAAAAAGAAAAACTCTCTCTAGTATCCCAATAGATACCTACGTTCAAAATATGATGTTTTAGATGGACAAGTATCATCTATAACATTATATTTATTTTATATTAAACTTGTTTATTTATTATAATTTACATTGTTTTTTAAATACAATTACAATTTATATGTTAAACAGTAAGTGTAAACTAATGTAATAAATTATTTTTGAAAAGTCATAGAGAATTAATATGATTTTCTTTTAAATTAAGCAAACATAAAGCAAGAATCCCAAATATTAAAAAGCAAATAATTTAGAACTCAAAAGAAATATTTTTATTTTGGATATCAAGAATGGTAATACTAATTTTAATTGGGATAATTGATAAGAATAATAATCTCTGTTGGCCACATCTTCTTCAGTGGTCTCACATTTGATTAACCGAGAATAATCTATCTTTCAGGGTCCCTTACATTTTGGTCTCTTAAATCCTCAACTTGCCCAGTAGTGTCCATCCTACGTGTCATGGATAGTTGTGTCATGTGAGTCTCACATGACATAACTTAAGTTATGATTCCCATTTCCCTTCAATCCCGTTTCCCTTAAAAAAAAATTATCCTCTCTCTCTCTTATGATTCTGTTGTCTTCTTGACCTGTGGTTCTTCCTATTCATTTGTCTTCTTGACCTTTTTCGCCGATCTAGCACTTCCAAATTTATCCACTAATCCGTCATATTGACCAACCTTTGAGCATTTCATTGATCCTTTAAATCGAAGAGAAGAGCCTGATTGGTGAGCGCATGTAGATGCATCAAGGTGGTGCGTCTTCTGCTTGTCAAAGTGAAATTGAAGTGTACCACAAGATTGATTCATATACGAGAATGACTAGAGCTGGCGGATTCAGGCAGGAATAAGTTTTATGAGTGCCATTGTGACTTGTGAGTGATCAAAACGAGGGGCAAAAATACTGTTGGAAGATGGTCTTAGAGGGAGGCAGCGTTAGGGTAAAATAAGCGCAAAATGGGGTGAGGATGTTTAGGGCAAAGTTCCTTATGGGTAGGTGAGGATTTTAAAAAAGGAACAAGTGAGGCAAAATATTGGGATTTTTAGGGCAAAATTAGGGTAAAATCGGGGCAAAATAATGGCTAAAATTGGGGACTGAGTATTCTTAAAGCATAATTAAGCCACAGTTAAATTGGGTAAATTTAAATATGGCTACTATGAGCAAATTTAGCAATTTCTTCTTTGATTTTGTTTCTCTTTGTTTGTAAAAGAAGGAAGCTATAGGTGCGGTTTTTAGATGGAGTAGATGATGTTGGGATAGCTTGATATCTCGATTCCAAGTTAGGAGAGAATTCAAGGGAACACGCTGAAAATGAAAAATTATTCTTTGATTGGAAGAAGAGAAGAAAATTTTGGGTGAAAAAGTTAAGAAGTTGAAAATGAAGAAACACATAATGGAGGAGGCTATGAAAGACAAGAGAAATGAGTTGTGCCAATTATATATTTGCATTATTACCAGAAGTATCAAGAAAGAGGAAAGTATACTCAACTACTTGATTGTTGTAATCTGACTTATCTTGCAATTATTGTAATAAGGTTGGGGAATTCAAGTTTTTATATCTTCATAAAAAATGATATTTTTATTTTATAAAGATGTGATACAGTGGCATATCATTACAACTATAAGTTGATCATGGCTTATGTACATATAAGAAATCCTAATTGAATGAAATGAGATCCTGTTTTGCAATCAATTGTTCTCTGTATGTTTAATGCTCTATAATGCCTACTAATGTTCATTTGTATGCTAAATAATGGTCCCATTTAGTTACCTCAATACCACAAACCAACAAGTTACTAGTTCAATACATGTTGAGTTACCTTAACATCCTAAATACACCAAAACGTAAACCAAACAAAGTTTATAAACCTTTATATTTCTAGAACCTTATAATAATGATCTTAGCAGGTTCTTGTTTTAATGTCATTACATCCTAAATACGAAACATAAACCAACAAAAGTGTTTTCTTTCTATTTCCATATACTTATAATAATGTCATTAACATCCATTAATTCATGATTGTCCATAAATAAGTTACATTTATCAAATAAGTAAAAACATGAGCTTGATGGGGTTCACGATTGTCCATAAAATAAAGTTGTTTCTCAAATACGATAAACACAAACCAATAAAGTTTATAATGTCATAAATAAAGTGGATTCTCAAATAACATAAAGAAAACATACACCAAGTATCAATGTACCATAGTTACATCAAAAACATATACATCAAAAGAGACAGCCTTTTCGTCATACAACATGTCTAAAAGTTGAGTGAGTTGCTTTCTTCTGTGGACAATGAGATGTTGTTGTTGAATTGATAAGACCCTTGGTCCCCACAGCGTGACATTGTTTTGAAAAAAAGAGAAAAAATAGAAAAACAAAGTGAAATAATTTGTCTTATTTACTATTACGATTATTTTTAGAAAACACAGGTTGGGGCACAACTAACATTGGTCATTGTTGTTTCCGCTTCGGTTAAATAAACACAAAAGAAAGAGCACCTACGCGAAAAATTAATAATTAGTCACCTTTATGCAAATATGTCGCAATATTTTAAACTAAAAATAGAAGTTCAATGACCTTACATTTTGAACCACACCACCACCTCTTCTTCATTATTTTATAATTTGGTGTGCTTTTAATGTGGTTTGATGAAGGGCTAGCTTAGCTCGAAGAAGGTGGCGCCCCATATTTTCTTGGTATATCTCTAGGTCTTTTAAGGATAGGTTCCCTGACCTATCTTTATTATAGACCTTGCTGGTACTCTCTTTTTGATTTACACTGCTTCTTGATCATTCAATACGAAGTACTTAGTTAGTCTCTTAAGGTTTTTCTTTTAGGTTTCATGGGGATCTTTTCTCTTAATTTTTCCTTTACATGGCCCAATCTATTCAGGAGGATCAAACGTTGTTCAGTCCTGAGGGGAATGAATCTTCCATAAACTCTAAAGTATGCCTCCCTTTACATAACAATCGTATCCACCAAGTATTCGAGTATTCTTGCAAATAGAAAAACATAGAACTACATGACAAAGGTGTACCACCACCGTCCCGTTTTCACACCAAGTGCAACTTCTATCAAAATTATGAGACTATCCATTTGTGATCACTTGGAAGGGTCGTTGATAAGAATTGGGAAGCCGATTGTGTCTCTTCTTCTATCTCTTCAGCGTACTCCCCAAGGCATACCATATATAACTCTTCTCCATCACTTGTCTCTTCAACACTAATCTACATGAGTGATGTTATAATATCTTCCAACATGTATATCAGTTGGCAGTTTCTTACGTAATTATGTAACCATTGAATGTTTAAATAGGATGTTCATGAGTGCATCAGCCTTTGTGTGTTATACTTTATATAAGTACACTCTGAAGACCTTTTTGGATTACTCACTCTAGCTGCTTGACTATGGCATGATTTGCTTTCTAGAGGTCATCCATTGCTTCCTTGTAGTATGTTATGTTATATGCCTTGGCTGCCTTCTAAATGATGCTTGTTTCATCCCCTTGAGAAGAACTTATTACCAGTGTAAAAATGTACAACCTGATATCGGATCCCGACTATGGAAGGACATTTACCTTAACATTGATAATTGCATGATGCTCATCAGAGATTAATGCAACCCCATTGCCTTCACCCATTCCTAAACACTTATTTGGCTCAACGAAAAACCATTCCCATGAATCATTATTCTCACCTCATTTGCCCATGCTATGGAATTATGTCGATCTATTCTGTCCTCTGAAATAGCCAACAACTATCCTGAAAGTTTATTTCAAAAAAACAATATTATATAGTTTCTGACCTTTTCAATCCATCAGACAAACAAACATCCTCTGGAAAACTAGGGAAAAGGTTTTGTTGCATGTAATGTCTATAATAACACATAAGTTAACACCCCAAAAAAATATACCCTAAAGTTTTTCAACATGTTAGGGTATTATGTGATATAAATTAAATTTTATTAAAGTGCTTCAAAATATAGAAACTTCAAAACTCGGAAGTTGTGCAAATTATAAGAGCAAATGTAAATTGTCAAGAAGGGACATGTCAAGACATGATTAATATAATTAGAGGAGCTAAGTATAAATATTAAAGTTAAGAAATGTAATTAAAGAAGGAAATTCTTTGGAGGAAAAAAAAGGCAATAAAGCAACTTAACCCAAAAAAATGGGTTTTATTGGAGGGCCAAACATGGCCTTAGAAAATCTGGATTTTTAAAAGACCAAATTGGTCTCATTTTGGGAGAATCGGATGGGGAGAAAGAGAGAGGAAAGAGGAAGGAAGAAGAAAGAGAAAGAAAGAAGGAGCGAATCAAGCTAAACAAGCTGAATTCAGGGTGGCTGTGGGAGAAGCATTCGCCTTGATTATGAATTCTAGGTGATTATGTATGAATTTCAATGGCACGGTGGTTTCAATCTTGCCCAAATCTGGACTTTTGCTAGGGTTCAATAGCAAGTAGTGGCAAGCCAGGTGGGTAAAACCCACGTATGACACAAGTTCATGAAATCTCATGAGGATGAATCCGGGGGTTGATAGAGAGTATTAATTGGAGTTCAGGGTTTAGAATAACCTATTCTAAACTATAACATATTTGTTTGTGTATGGGTTTATAACATAGAAAGGGTTTGGAAGGAAATTCATGATGGATTGTTGAAGAAATATGAAATTGAAGAGATTGGAGTAGAAAAGTGATGATTATAAGATGAATTTGAAGTGATCTTGAAGTGATTGCTAGGAGTATAGAGTTGGTTGGGGTTGAAACGCTATGGAAAAATGTGAAAACACATTGGACGTTCTCAGTTGTCTTCTACCGGTGAAGTTAAGTTACCGGTAGGACTCGGTCTGGTCATTTGTGAGTCTACCAGTGAAACTTAAGTCTGCCCAGTAGAGACTACTACCCCTATTCCGATTTTGACCGGAGTTTCGTATTTTTGGCCATAACTATCATTTCTTATCCGTTGAGTGATTCAGTGGCTTCAATAAAATAGACTTCAAGAACTAAACTTTAAGAAGGTACTTATCTCCAATTTCTGGCTCCTATAGCCCAATTCAATCACTCAAATGAAGTATCTTACCAAGCCATTTCCCTACCTCCGATGATCATAGAAGTCCCGGGTTCCAGTTGTCAACGACTCGGTGCTCAATTGGTGATTCAGTTGGAATAGAACCATAGCTGCCAGCTTTAAATAGTCTGAAGGACCTAGTGAAATATATGAGATTCAGACCCCGGAAAAATCGGTATTCAACGATCCCGAGTGGCGGAAGCAGGGGCGTGACATGGTTTTCAGCCCGAACTCCACAAGGCGACACCGATACACCTTACAAACGTATAATGCTCGCATATGCCATGAAGACATTTTATGTGCATAATATTTTACGCTATATACAAGAGCCTTCTTATAATCACCTATATGCTCATGCAATCCGATAACTATTTCGTTCTTTTGAACTGATGGTCTTGTCTTGCCAAAAATTCGAAAATTGCTCAACAAGTCATATTGACTTCATTTTCTTGTTGAACATCCATATTTTATATTACAAAGCGTGTTCTATTCAATTTCACAATAAAACAGGGCATCCTTGAATCTAGATATACGTTAAAGGAGCAACTTATCACTTTACAAGTGTTTGTGACATTATTTAACAGCTTGCGACAGCTCCAAATTTCTACCACTGATTATAACAGAAACAGTAATTTACCTTGTTAAATGCATCTCTATTTGGAAATCTCAATCTGCTTTCTTAAATGTTGAAGTTTGTGTTTCTCATTTCTGCCGACCCCTCTCGTTATATCAACTTATGTCTTCTTCTTCCTTTGTCATGAATTATGAGATTTCTATCACTCTCTTCATTGTAACTTTGCGATGATTAAATTGCTGGTAATTGAGTGTTGATACCTTTGGATCTGAGTCCTGGTTATTCTGAATTCGATCACGTAGCTAACTCTTTTTATGGCTTTTGGCGATTAACTCATTCAATTTAGTATGCACCCATGACTCTCTCTGCATTTGTCCTGTATAATCATTAATATAAGCTTCATCATTTCTCTGTCACGTAGATTAAAACCACAGGGCATCAACACACCTTCTCAAGATCTAAAAAACCGCATCATCTTCCATAAATCATCTAGATCACGTCACTCTCAGCATTTCTCTTCAAATTCATGCGGGTTGATGGTGGATCATTATCATCCTCTAAGAGACACTCACCAACTGGATCATCCACTTGATGGACTCTCTATTCCTTCATAGTCATATGTCGAGGCTGGTTGCTCATTTTCTGGCTTTGGAGTTGATTTAGTTCATTGATAGTTGTTGGATGGTTTTGGTAGGGTGGATTGGTTTTCTTGTGAGGTTGGTTGGTTTTCTAATGAGGTTGAATGGGGATCTGGTTGCTTTTCTCTAAGATTAGCCGGTTCACCAGGTTAAGTTTTCTTTGGGAAGGGTTTTAGTCTTTTAGTTGGCAAAAAGTCTTTCCGTGTTGTCTAGTTTGCTTTGTTGGGTTGTTTGGTGTTGGCCCTCTGGGTGTTAGTTTCCTTTATGAGGTTGTTGGGCCTTCTTTTGTAGTTTCTTACGCTCGTGCAATGGGGGCACGAGATCAGTTCTCAATTCCATGCACCACCACATCTGAAGTCAATGAACCTATTGCCTCTTAATAATATTAGTCATTCGGACCTCCGTATCAGTATGAACCCTTCTGTAACGCCTCTCATATAGACTTTACTGAATCGGTGTATGTCTCATCAATTTTCATGTGAAACCGCTCTTTAGCCCGATTTTCTAGCGAAACCAACAGGTTCACTAGGATCAACACCTAAGTCTACCACCCGATACTAATATTTAATTTCATTCTAAATAAATGCTATTTCAAACTGTAGCTCATATTCTTGTTCTAAAGTATTACAACCTATTACATCATAACAACTATGAAGTAATGACACCCCAAATCCGAGGTCCATTGACAACCATCATTGGGGAGGAATGTGGATATTGGGTACTGACACCACTCCATTGAGTCTCTTCCGGGACCGAGATTTAGTAAAATGGGCGAGTCTCCTTTATGCAGGGACTTTCACCCAAACTCCCTTTGTATAATTCGTAACACAATACGATATTATCTGGCAACACTACCAGGGTCACATACAGTAAAAATGGCCTGGACCCATTGTCCATATAAATACATTCTTAATATCATCGAAGCCACGGGGTTAACATGCTCTTAATACAAAACATTATATTAAAACAACACATTACAATATAATATACAAAAATGAATCAAAGGCCACAATCAAACCGCTTCATAATCACGGCCTCTAAGGGCGATGCGCGCATATCACAGCCACGAAAGAGATTGTGGGGTGGTAGCGCCAGTAGAATAAATCTCTGAAATTTATTCTGTCACTTTAATATAGATGAATTGACGACGACACACTGACCTAGGACGCCGCAATCCTAACGAAATCTGCCCATATGAATGAACCGCGACTCATCATGCCCCCGTAATATCAAGTCTCATAGTTCATGTTATGCGTTTTCCATGAATGAAAACCATTTTCAAACAAAGGTATTTGTGTTTACGGTGAACGACCCTCCGATAATGTTGGACACACTCCGATGTCTGTTTGTGGACAACCTCAATATATGTATAATTGGGCTGCTCAGGCGATTGACATTATATGGACAACCTCCGATGTATATCAATTGGGCATACCCGACCGATTGATATTGTGTGGAACCCTCCGATGTGGTGGACATCTCTCCAGATAAATAATATTGTTGGTGCCTAAAGCAATTCTCTGTGAACCACCTTGTGCACTCACTCCTTTTGCTCTTTATTCTGGGTGCCGTCATGGCGATGCGATGGGCCATTTCCATTTCATAACTTCGTGTTTTGATACAAACGTGGATCTCATTGGACCGTCCGAAATCGAGTCCTGACCCATTCTGAGATGGTGATGACTGACATTACTCAGTCACCACCATCTGATGTCCGTTACCAATGCAATGCAGTGTTTGCTGCGTGCACTCTAAGTCATGCCCAATGTGTATAAGACTTTTCTTCGCGGACGCCACGCCTCGTGCATCACCGCTTGCTGTAACGAACATAATGTCTAATGCACACAAAGATCCATACATTCATTAAATGTTAATATACATCACAGTCATACTAACATTTATCATTCGACTATCGACATCAAACAAGCGTGCATCAACATCATTCCGACTACTACTTAGACAAGTAATAACCTCCAAATCCTCGAATCATGGCGCATAATGCCCAATAAACTAGCCTACAACATGCCATGCAATAGCCATGTCCACACAAAAACACATCACAAACCCAATATGTTAGAGCACACATATTGACATCCAAGCATGACACCTCTTAACCAAGAAATGTCATTTCAATCAATCACACAAATACATGTTAACATTTCATCAAGTCACTACCTAGGCAAGTAATGACACACCTTATTTCCTAGGCTAACTCATGGCATATTATGCACCTAAGATATCACAACCATTATAACGCCGACATCAAGACACAACCTCACATCCACACAACATAGCACACTTGTTGTAACAATAAATTTTTCAACAAGGATGTGAGAACCAATTGCCATTGAAAATCATATGGTCATATTTTAGACTCCAAGATCTTTCCATAGAGTCCAAGAACACCTCAAACAGAGCTCAGAGGAGAAAGTTATGGTCGTCTAAAGTTGGAGGCCTCATATGAACAATAACTGACGTGCACCAGTAGGGGCCTACTATTTTTCTCAAATTTCGGATCTAATATGAGTTCAAATTTTATCAAGCTATATATGGATGGATTCTAGACTCAAAGGGCTTTCCATAAAGTTTAAAAACACCCAAAACGGAGCTTGGAAGTGAAAGTTATGGTCACGGTTGGAGGCCCTCATATGAACAAGGATCTACAGCAACATGAAACCCACGAAATTTGCTTCCCGCAGCTCCTTAAAGCTCCCGCACATGCTATTTTTCCTACCCAAACTCATCCCTAAACAACCCTTTCACTTAAACAACCCATCCCAATTGAGTTCACACCCAGCCATAAACATGCGGGCACAAAACATGTCTCAAACTCACCAAAATCAAATCCTAACAAAAACAACTTCAAATCAAGAAAATACGATAGAGGAGCAATGCCCCAGTTGAATTCCCCACATGGTTACTTCCCCACCTAAGTGCACATGTAATGGCAACCAAACACATTCAAGCTGAATGCATGATCCTACTTGAATATCTACCAATCTCATGTCTCGAACTTCACCGACTTCTCTCTCACATGCTTATGCCATGTATGAAAATCGCCAACAAAAATATTTGTTTTAATCAGGCAACCTCCGATATAAATACGCGAACGTTCCAGGTGAATTCTCGTCGCAACCCCGAACAATTAATGGCCCTCCGACGTGAATTGTTGGACAATTTTCCCAACACAATTCTGACAACTTCCGATAAAATTATTATTTTTAATAATTTTACAAAAGAATTCATCGTTTGGACAACCCTCTGATAAATTTGTCATGCACTCACACCTACTATTATAGGTGCTCCTGCATATGAAATGCATTATGCCATTTCCTATATCCACCTTAATGGTTTCACACAATTAGACTATATACTCAAATACTATAGCACACATTAAATTACATGCATTAACGATCTTTCCAATAATACATCTCAAACCATTCATTTTTAAGCACATGCAAATAACACACATGGACAATTTCACCCAACCATCAACCCGACTATTTTTAATGTCTCTCAAATAAGATGCGGTCATTCATGGACAACCCTTCAGCAAGCACGGCTCACCTCGAACCGAAATCAATGGCCATTTCCGGCCTCACAACACCCAAAACCACAATTTTGCATTTTATTCAAATATCAAGCAATAACACACAATTATAACATACATATAAGGCACACAAATACCATAGCTCGAGATCGGGCCCTCCAGACCGTCCAAAAAACGGGTCCCGAAATTTCCAAAGATTCAATCCCACTTTATTGATCAAATCCGCCTCACTCACGTCTCATACCATCCATACCATTTTAAATGGCCTTAAGCCTAAAATAAATAAACCAAGTAGGAGAAGACCCCTTACCTCTCTCTGAGTTGCCTTAAAACTCCACAAAAACGGTGATCTGGCCGCAGCTCTTGCCTTAGGGAGTAACTTTGTCTTTCTCGTTTCAGCCGGATTCGACTCTGGCCCAATCATCGGAATTTAGAGAGAAGCAGCCTCCTCCAATGAACCTCCTCTCTCTCCTTCGATTGGTTCTTTCCCTCTCCCAAACCGGTCAGGGTCAACCTCAGTCGCACTGCTCTCTCATGCCACACGCCCAATTGCCATTGGTTCCTGGATTACACACACATCTCCTTATCCATATTCAAGGGGGATTTTTCATCTACTTAGAGATGCCACATGTCCACGCGGTCCTTGATCACTTGGCTCTCCTGCTGACTACTCGCACCGACACCCAGGCACCCTCGGTACCACCAAAACGGTCGTCGTCCTCGACACCGCCGTCAAAATGTGCAAATTCCAACTTGCCTTGAAATCGAGGAAATTCGACGGGTACTAGATTCAGACACCTAACTGCAGTTCGCTTCATCATCCGAGATCTATAAAAATTTCGGCTTTTGATTGAAATTACCATTTTACCATTTTTCAGAAAATTAGAATTTTCTCGGGTTTTACAATAAATCCCAACTATTAACAACATATTTGTGACGCCCGGCCTCTCGGGGTCCGTTTGACAACCCGTCAACCTCAAGGAACACTGCTGTGGATGCTCTGCAACCCGACACCATCACGAAAACGGCAGTAGCTCCTTTTATACGGCGAGCTCTACCCAAGGTACAAAATATGTCCCAACAATTAACAACAACCATACCGGGTCCATGTACGAGTAAAAATGGCCACTCGGGGCTCCATGCATCAATACTACAAAATTACATCAACTATATACCAATAGTTCAAGAGTTGGTTGGCTAATATTTTTAACCAAAACATATATCAAAAATTTAAAGTTTTAATACATGTTCTACAAAACGACCAGCCACAACCCGCTTTCTCTAAAAACGCGAGACTTCTAAATGGGAAATGGGCTGCCTTCCCATACACCCACGCACCAAATGATCCTCGACCGGTGAGCAAAGCCCAAGAGGATAATTTTCCTAGGCCGGTTACTCCCCCACCTAAGTGCACACATGTCATGGAAAACAATCACACCCAAGTAAATACATGATCCTACTAACGCTCACGCCCAATCTCACGCCTCGAAGTCCCCAATCGACTCCCTCACACATGCCCAAGCCAAATGCGAGTAAAAGTACGCTAAAACAAAGCTTTTGTTCTCAAACTTACTTCACCGAGTTTCAGAAATTTATTGGATAACCCCTCCGAGGCTAACTCCGCTGGATAACCCTCCGAAACACCATGGGCCCCTCCGACGTGAATTACCGGACAATCAACACAATTCTTCTAAAAATCTTCCGTCGAAATCTTTCACAAACATTTTTGTTTTTGTTTTCTTTCATGTCATGCACTCACACCTAATATTCTAGGGTGCTCCAGTGCCTATGGAATGCATTATGCCAATTCCAAAATATTCATGCTAATATATTTTTCATGCATATATTAACATAATTAAATTCATATAATTCATGTTATTCAATTTACAACAATAACACCAAAATTAGCTCACATGGGCTAATTAATCAATCAAGCAATTCATTTTGAATCACCCAAACCACACAAAATCACACAACAAAATCACGTGAATAGTGAAACCCTTCTGCCTATGATCAAGCTCACGCCACACAATAGGGGATTTTCTACTCTGCCTGTAAATAAGTGTTTTCAGATCTAAAATTCATCACGGCTAAATCAAGCCTCAGATTATCCCTAACCATTCACATGGCTCTAGCCAAAGAATAACAATAAGTAGGGAGAAGACCCTACCTCTTGAGTTGTCAAACTCCACCAACCCGTCTGCCGCAGCTTCTCGCCGCCAGATCGACTTCTTGCTTCTGCCTGCCGAGAATCGGACTCATTCGAACCCCGAGAAATCTAGAGAGAAGACACTTTTTCTCTCTCTAAAACCTCAAAACCCAACTCACTGCACGTTTTCTCCAATTTTTGGAAAAGAAAACTATTTCATTTTTTTGTCTTATTCACTTAAACATTTCAAAAATTCTCATTATGTCCTTCATTTAACTATTTGACACATGGCTTAATCTAAGTCATTCATTTCCATAATCTCACTAATCATGCAACATGTGTCATATGGGTACATGTAGTAGGTGACTTTTGTCACATCACATGTCTCACACGCAAAGAAGTGACAAGACCCGACACCCTGCTAGAAAACGTGAAATTCGACCGGCTCCCCGAAACACCGAGCCAAAATTCGACATGGCACCTCAGATTCACGAGACGTCCCCATTCCAATGGTGAAGTCCGCTTCGGCTTATCCGAGATTTCAGAAAATTTTCTGATTTTGACCTGAAATTACTCATTTAATGGTTTTTCGTAAAATTAGAAATTTCCAGTTTTACATTCCCTCTCAAAAAGAATTTCGTCTCGAAATTCTGGACAATCACAACAAATCACATGCATATGCAACATGCACTATGCCATGTATGTAAACTAGTCATTTAAGTATTAAACGACTAAACCACGTACCTATGTAACCTTACACAACCCCTACTTGGTGTGCAAACGCTAACCTTCCCAAGGTCACAATCACTGACAACCCAATGGGTTGTAATCTTAATCCATGTCATGAATGACCTCCATACACCGAGCCCTTGCCGACTCACCAACTCCCAATGCAATTCGCCAATGGGTCACTAATTCCGAGTCAGTCCCGACTCCTAACACCCAACTCTAAGTCTACGTGATAACCATGACCGTGTCTTCTTAGGCAACGTAATCCTTTTCTCGCCCATACCACGAGTCTCTTACACCCAATAATAAATTTCTGATATTCCACTAAGCCCTACACCCACATAGAAATTCGTGATATCTCCCCAAATCGTTACACCTCACACGTAAATCTTCGATGCCTCCCTGACCCTTATACCCAATAATGCAAATTTGGGGATATCTCCGGTCTCTTACACCCACACAAGACCCTTCGGATATCACCCGCCGGCTCCCTTCACCCAAACTCCGTGTTTCACCGAGGATTAACTACCCTTCGGTTTTGCCCAACACACATTAATTACTCTTCATTTCCTGATTTGAACTATGAGTCTTCATTAGACATAGTCCCAAAGACAAACTCAACCCACACTCACCAAGATTGGTGAATGACCATACCGTGCACCCACACCCGACTTGATGCGATCCCCCCGGGGGTCCACCATGAGCAGAATCTCAGGGATCTCTAACTCACAATCCCGACCTATCAGGTCAACTCTCACCCTACATCCTAGGGAAGAACATCCACACCTGGCTTCTCCAAAGACTCCCAACCCTAGTTTTCCAATATGTGCCACACAAGATGCATAATGAATGAATATGATGTATCCAATTTAAATGCTACTCTAGTCAACATGCTGGGGTAGAAACGACTCTCGTATATTCCTAAGATTTCCAACGTCACCGCTATAAAGCCTGATGAGACTCTGCCTCCTAGGACAATCTCGGGCCGTATGCCCTACAAAGCATCTACAGTAAATAACATCTGGTCACCGTCGACTAATTGCCCCATCCCGGCCCGTCCGAAACCCGGTGAAGTAGAAGTCTTCTCTCGCTCTTCCCGAATCCAAGAAGGTCATCCTCCCTCTTCACCAAAGATCCGCAACTCCTGACACCCCATGCATCCTCTATCTCCTTCTCTATGGTCAGGGCTGTCCCAACCGTGGAGTCCATGTCCTGTAGGCGGAGCCCTACAATCTTTCCTTGAATGGACAACTCCAGCCCATTCTCAAATCTCCCCGACCGGGTCATGTCAAGGGTCGCAGTCATCAAGAAAAACGTGCCAACTCTGCGTGAATCCGGCCACATACCCATCACGCCCTCGCTCCCCGCTCAACTCCCAGAACTTCAGCCTTTGCACGCCTAGCGTTGGTCGAAAAATGCTTGCTCCATGAAAGATCATGGAACTCAGCCATGTCATCGCTTCTTCTTTAAATCTCTAGAGGTTCTCGCGCCTCAGTTTCCACCATACTAAAGTTCACCCTAACCGGGAATGCAAATGGCCTCGATCCTAACTAGACGAGACAACTCCATAGCCTCCAATACCTTCTCAACCTACATGAACCAATGGTCTCGGCCACCACCTGACCCTCCCCTATGAACGTCTGAGGATGACGTGCCTTGAACCTCCGGGAGGTTACCTGACCTCCCCGCTACTGGCCGCACTAAATTTCATGCAATAGCAAAGAACTCGCAATACCTACGTTCCTCGCAAAGGCTCCCGCCGGTCAACACCGTGCGGTCTCGCTAGCACCTCGTGGACGACCCCCTACGTTCAAGCCTCAACTTAAAGCCATATACACATGTCAAATGGCAAGTTGGGTGCCAATGCAATATCTCTAAGGTGTAAACACGCCTCGGTGACACTATTCATACCAAAAATATTCATACACACCGTCCACAGATTCATAGGTAATGCAAGACAATAAGTTCATATATTAAATCATATTCAACAAAAAAAATTATTTATTTATTTTATTTTTGAAAATCTCGTGAAACGCTAAGTCCCAAAATAATGACTGTAACGCGCACCGAGTCAAAACCCAGTCGAAAGTGCAATGGTGCACACCCATGACCCAAGCCAGGTTCATTGCGCCAGCATCGCACCTGTGTCGCGCCGCCACTGCGGTCGCGCGCCGCTACTGGGCCAGATCGCGGGTCGACGGTAAAGAAGAGTGCACCGGCCGCTGCCGCCACGCCAGGCGCCATGTCGCGCGCTCCCGCCGCGGTCGCGCGGCCTCCCGCGGCTTTTCGTATCGCAACCATAAATGCGACGCCGTGTCACGACACGCGCCACCCCTTCGCCACACATAAACATTTGTATCGCGCCACCTCCGCCAGCCTGTTTCTTCACGATACAAACGACAGACATGACATCTACGGCGTGCTCCTCTTGTCACGACACACTGTATCGACACACTCCCCCCAACGGCCGTGCCATGCGCGGCGCTTCCCGGCACTCCGGGTAAAGCCGCGTCGCAGCCTCCCCGACGCATCGCGGGCCATGCCCGACCTGGTCGCGGGTTTGTCCCCGCTCGCTCCACGCTTCCCGCCGGGTGGCGCCCGTGTCAGCTTTGAGACATACGTTTATCAGATTCATGACTCAAACACAAAGAGAAAATGGGCGCAGCTCCATTCCGTACCTCCACTCCGCACATTTTGTTTGTTATTTTTTTTTTCATTTTATTCCACCTACTGGAAGACCACAAAAAATATTTATTTATTTATTTTTTTCGTTTTCCAGTAGAACCTAAAATATTTTTTAAAATATTTTTTTTCCTGTTTTACACACTGTAAAACCTCATAAAATTTTTTCCTCAACACACCCCTTTTTTTTTTTTTTTCTCCAATAGCCTCCTTAAATACTCCATAGATGCAAGAGTTTTAACACCACATCCATAAAACCCAAATTTTTGTGAGTTAAATTTTTAACCCTTTCTCAGGTAAAAATCGAATAATTTTCCAGAATTTCACAAAACCCAACTTGTTCTTATTCAAAAATTGGAGCAACTGTCCATAAATTTTTTTTTTCTCGTTTATTTCTTGATCATTTTGCCCAAAATTCCTCAAACAACTTTAAACCTCAACTTAGGGTTTATATTTTCTCGACCCTAGTGTTCAATATTTTCCTATATGCTATTCACCAAGCATACAATTTCAATACACATATAACACACAATCCAATCACACATCACATTTAATTCATCAAAATGCAAAAAGGATGCATGATCCAACCCGTTTCCCATCAAGTCCTAGGTAAACCATATACCTAACTTATCGATACTAAGCTATACTCTAGTATCCAACATCGAGCTATACTAAGCTGTGATGTTCTTACACCTTATGACCATGACCTAAGCCCAAGTCCTTCAAGCGCTAGGTATTTGTATACCTAAGCTCTACACCCACCGAGCTCCCAAGGTAATCGTTTACCTTATAGTTTCGATACTGCCGCGACGCCCCGCCCGAGAGGGTCCGTTGACAACCCGTCAACCACAAATACTGCGGATTTCGTAACTCGACACCACTACGGAAAATCGTAGTCTCCTTTGTACGGGGAGCTCTACCCAAGGTACAAAACCTGTCACAACAATTAACAACAACCACACCGGGTCCATGTGCGAGTAAAAATGACCACTTGGGCCCATGCATTAATACTCACAAAATTACATCCACTATATACCAATAGTTCAAGAGTTATTACAATATTTAACCAAAACATAGGTCGTACTTAAAGTTTTAACAAATACATGCTCCTACAAACGAATACCAAAGTCACAACCCGATTCTTTCTCTAAAAATGCGACCTCAGTGAGCTTCGTCCTCCCAGACACTCCCTCGCACCGAACTAGCGATCCCTCGATGTGGTGAGCAAAGCCCAAGAAGGATAATTTCCTACATAGGTTACTCCCCACCTAAATGCACAATATTATCATGGAAACAATCACACCTGCGCAAATACATGATCCTACTTTGAATGTCTACGCGCTCAATCCCATGTCTCGAGTCCTCACGAATTCTTCACACATGCCTAAGCCAAATGCAAGTAAAGTACGCTTTCAAACAAAAGCTTTTGTTCTCAAAACTTACTACCGAAGTTTCCTAAGAAAATTTATCGACAACCCTCCGAGGCGACCGATTGATGCAACCCCTCCGAAACACCATAGGCCTCTCCGACGCGTGAATTGTTGGACAATCTCCCAAAAATACCTCCTGAAAATAGTTTCGGGCCGAAATTCCCTCACAAACATTTTCGCTTTTGTTTTCTTTTCATGCCATGCACTCACACCTAATATTCCTAGTACGCCTGAAGGTTTCATGGCGCATTATACCAATTCCAAAATATTCATGCTAATATATTTTTCATGCATATATTAACATAGTTAAATTCACATAATTCATGTTATTCAATTTACAACAATAACACCAAAATTAGCTCACATAGGCTAATTAACCAATCAAGCAATTCATTTTGAATCACCCAAACCACACAACAAAATCACGTGAACAAGGAAACTCCTGGCCTTGGCAATCGCTCACTCGCACACAATAGAATTTTCTCCACCTCTGCTCAAATGTTTCAGACTTTAAATTACGCTAAAATCAAGCCTCAAAATATCCCTAACCATTCATACATGACTCTTAGTCAAAGAATAACATGCGTGGTAAAGACTCTTTAATTCTCGAGCCTCGGTTTAACTCCACCAAATCTACGCCCAAGCGTAGCTCCTCGTCGCTGGGATGTTCCAGATTTCGAGCTTTGTCTGGCCGAGAACCGACGATCCAAACGCCGAGAAATCTAGAGATAAGGCACGCTTTCTCTCTCTAAAACCTCAAAACTCAACTTACTGCACGTTTTCTCCAATTTTTGGAGAAGAAAACTATTTCATGTTTTTGTCTTATTCACTTAAACATTTCAAAAATTCCCATTGTGTCATTCATTTAACTATTTGACACATGGCTTAATCTAAACCATTTATTTCCATAATCTCACTAATCATGCAACATGTGTCACATGGGCAATAGCTGCAAGAGATGACTTTTGTCACATCATACGTTTTCTACTCGCTGCGTTTTACTTCAAGACCGATACCCTACGCTCGAAAAACACATGAAATTCGACCGTTTCCTAAATTCGACCTAAATTCGACATGAGAGCTAGATTTCGCGAGATTCCATTCCAACGTTGAAGTTCGCTTTGGCCATCCCCGAGATTTATAAAATTTTCGGATTTTGACCGAAATTACTATTTTACAATTTTTCAGAAAATTAGAATTTTTCCGGGTTTTACAATATTACTACTTAACTATAAATCCTAACTATTAACAATACATCACTGCTTAAATTCAAAATTGAGCAGCATTCACACACAACAATAAATTACGACTATAAAAAATAAATCATCGCTTAAATTCATAAGTGAGTAGCATTCACACACAATCTAACTACGGTAAATCACAACTATTAACCAAAAAACATTGCTTAAATTCATAAATGAGCAACATTCAAATACATCCTAACTATTATAAGTCAACAAAAAAGGAAAATTACTATACACTTCTCAACATTCGGATTATTAACAAATTCATAGCTTAATCAATCTCCAACACTACATTCGGACTACTAAAATTTTACAACTTAATGTAAGAAAAAATTGCAAACAACAACCAAATGAAAGTAAAAATTGCAAAATTTTCAGATTACAACAATTTACCTTGTATGCAATGATGTTTTCCATTTTGAAATGTATTGCCTTCTTTAGTGACACCACAATGACATCAATGAGAGATTAGGACAACCAATCACTAGTCTGTCGGGACAAAAACAAATCTTTAATACAGAGGTAAGGGGGTGGAAGAAAAGATTAAAAGATAGGGTGATGGAAGAAGAGAGACGAGAGATACAAAGAAGATGAAATAAGAAAATATTAGAAGCTAGGTGGCGTGAGGGAAGAAGAGAGATTAGATATACAATGTCAGGATGATCAAAGAAGAAGAGAGACAACATCAAGGAAGAAGAGAGGCAGACGAGAGCTAGAGAGGGGGTGGAAGAAGAACATCAACAGGTGCATTGAGGGAAGAAGAAAAGTCATAGGGTGATTGTTAAGGCATTAATGCGTGGTTTGGAGGGAAGAAAGGTCACGTAGGATTATAGAGTACTCTTTACCTAATCATCGGTCGACGAGCACCAAACTAAATGACCCTACAAAGGTAGGATTATTTCCAATTAATCGAAAGATGAGATTGATTAAAAAATATGAGACAACTGTGAGATTATTTTTGTCAATTATCTCATTTTAATTTATATAATTTAAGAAATTTATTATAATAACATTTTTTTGACGTAATACAAATTTATTCAGAAAGTTATAATGAAGAGGAGAGCCAAGATTCAAGAATTACACCTGGTCTTTCTTGCCCCCTTGGGCTCTCCAGTCCGTCTTCCATCACCAGAACAAGCGAGGGCTGAGTTCCACCGGAAACTGCCGGTGCGACAAACCCTTTCCCTGCCGGCTCTACCAGGCCCAACGCAGTGACCTCTGAAACGGTTTCTTTCGTTTCTCTGAATCAACCGTCGTCGGCAATGGCGAGCGATAGCAATTTAAAGACTTGGGTCTCCGACCAATTGATATCCTTACTGGGATATTCTCAACCCACTGTGGTTCAATACGTAGTCGGATTGGGTGAGTTTACTTAAAATTTTATTTTCTGGGCTACTTTTGTGTAATTCGGCTAAGAAAAGAAAAGAATTACGAGCAATTGGATATTTGAAAATGTTGTTTTCTTGGCAGCTAAACAAGCTTCGTCTCCTGCTGATGTTGTGGGGAAGCTTGTGGAGTTCGGTTTGTCTGCTTCCAGTGAAACACGTTCTTTTGCGGAGGAGATCTTCTCAAAAGTACCGCATAAAGCTTCGGGGTTGAATGTGAGCGTTGTTTCATGAAGCATTTTCCGTGATTTTTGCCCTTCTGGTTTTTGGCTTGTACGGGAAGATTTGAATGGATTTTCCCGTGGATTGTTGATGCAATATCAGAAACAAGAAAGGGAAGCAGCGATGCTCGTGAGGAAGCAGAATACTTATGCACTTTTGGATGCAGATGACAGTGATGATGACGGTGGTGGCGCTGTTGACAATCGATCTTCCACCGCTGCTGCAGCATCTTCTCGGTCCGAAAAAGCAGATACCCATAAGAAAAGGTTCAGGAAGAAGACTGAAAATGTAGAAGACGATGCTGATGATGAGGTATAGTGTTCATACCCCATCGCTAACATTTCGTTTCTGCGTCTTATTATCAGCATTTAACACTTCTTACAATGACTGGTTGGTTTTGTTTTGGATGATCACATTGTTGCAGGTGATTACGCGGGCAGAAGAAAGTAGACGAGTTAAAAGAAGGACTTCTCGGGATGAAGACGACGACTCAGAGGTATATGTTCAGAGAGCATGTGTTTGTTTGCTTTATAGTTATGCCTTAAATAGTTAAATGTAAAACGACGGATTATGCTACCGCCTTTTTGAATTCTGTTTCAATGGGTTTTACTCAAGCCTTGAGCCAGTGCTGCCCTAGTTTTTCTGCCCAATAAAAGTTAGCATACTTAAGGATAGTCTTTATTTGTTAACTCATCATGGTTCATAAATGTACACTTTTTTTCCCTCCTGCTGTTTCCAGTCTCAAAAATTTAGACATTGATCCCATTTCTCTGGGAATGCAGTTGGAAGAAGAAAGCTTGCGTGACCGAAGAGAGAGGGAGGAGTTGGAGCGGAATATAAGACAACGGGATGCAGACCGGACACGAAAGGTAATGTTTTACATGAAATTGCCTTTGGTTACTTCAATTTTGTCCTGGTAGTTTTGGGCAGGTTAACTGTAAGGGGAATCATCAATTAGGATATCTCAGAACTTATTTTTGTCATAAGTTTATTGAATTGGTCTAAATTATCATGCCATCTGCAGTTCTTTATACATGGAATCATTTGCCTATCTATATGTGTCAAAATGTATATTTGGAAGGCTGAAATTTCCTGATTCAAAGAAAGTTAGTGCAAAGAAATCCAGAAGATTGGATTTAATTAGACAGGACTGGGTGTAGGTCTGGCATCTCAAACAAGTCAACCTATTTTGTTCAATCATATGGTGTGTTGAGATGCCAAAAAATTCAATTGGGAGTCTCTGGAGATAGACGGCCTGCTGAGTCCTGACCTGGGTTTCTGACTTGCATTCATGCCTGAAACCAACTAAGCACAAACCAATTTTGGCTCAGTTTGTCTAAATTATATTATAATTTTAAGGAGTACAACAATAATTTGCATACTTACATAATTACATTTTGTATATAGTACACATCGGTATCCATGTGCATATGTGCAAAATACTCTATTTTTCATCAGTAGAAATAAGTTAAAGCATTTTTACTGTTGTTACGACTTATTCTTTCTTTGAAATAGGCTTCTCATATGTTCCATCTTTTTTGTTAGGATGTTTTTTCTTTATTCCATTTGTACACAGTGATTGATATCCATGCTGATGATGATTTCCTTTTTAAAATTTTGTCTTTATAGTTAACAGAGTCAAAGTTATCGCGGAAGGAGGAAGGTACACGAATTTGGGAATCATACTTAATCTAAACATATAAGCAACCACACACATACTTATGTACATTACTCCAATTTAATGTGTTTTATGGTACAACAGAAGAGGCAATCCGGAGATCTCAAGCCATGGAGGAAGATGACAGATTTCAGCTTGTTTGTGATCATAACTTGTAATCCAGTTTATCCTCAGGTTATGCTGATGGATGATTCTTGGAAGTTGCTCCTGATGTACAATATTTGCCTAAGCCCTGGCTCCGATCGACTTATTGGAATTATTAGTAGAGGTTTCTTTTTAGACTAATTAGGATGTTCTACATGTTTGTTTTTATCAGAATTATTGCCAAAAAAATAACTCTTAACAGGGAAGCAAGGGCAATGTTGTTTCTTGTGGAAACCCTTTTTTGGCTTATGTAGGATGAATAGTTATACTTTTGTAATTCTGAAATTGTCCATTAAAATTATATTGTGGTTTCAGCTTCAGATTCATTGACAAAGGTAAAAGCAAGATGTGATCCCAAATAAAGCCTCATTGATGAACATACTCCAGTATACTTACCGTTTATAATCTGAGCTTGAGCTTTCTACTTAAGATTTAGTTCATGTAGGATCACAGGGAATTCCAGAATTAATGTAAATATACTGCAGTTATGCTCATGTCATGCCTGTATGATCTGATAAAGGGTCTGGTCAGACATAAGAAGCTTGATTCTGGTCTATCATTTAGGTTCATAATGATGTTGATGTTGTGTCATCGAACTGTTGCATTTCCTTTCCATTAGACTGTGCCATATCCACTTGATTTTCCCATGTTTGCTCTTTATCACCTGATTTGTCAAAGTCAAAGCAGTTTCATGCTGGAAGTACATTTAGCTGCTTCAGACCTTTCCCATCAGCTGTCAAATTAAATGAACTTAATCCTAGTACCAGAATAGTTGGATGTTTTTCATGTATCTGTAATCTTCATAATTTAATTATTATGCATGTGCTAATCTTTATTTTCTTGCTTTGTCTCAGAAAAGTTTCAAGACAAGAATATTTAAAGAAAAGGGAGCAAAAGAAACTGGACGAGCTTAGGTATGATGAAACGACTACAATTTTCAGTTACTTTCTTTAACTATCAAAAAAAAAAAAAAAAAAAAATTATATTACTTTCTTAGATCTTAGTCACTTAATCATTTGATAGAATTGTATACTTGACCTGCATATTAGTAATGCTCATGATTTCTTTTCTCCTTCATCCTATAATTTCTATTGATGCATTGTTAATTTCAGAGATGAGATAGAAGATGAACAATATCTTTTTGATGGCGTAAAGTTGACTGAAGCAGAACAGCGTGAACTAAGGTACTGAGATGATGCATGCTTGGGTTAATCTCTCTGACTCTTTCTAACCTGGATTTCAAAATAATCAAGTGTATGTTTATCATTGACTGATCAAGGCATGTGCTTTTCTTTTGAAGTATTGCTGTCATCAATCATACTAGTCATTTATTTGGTGATCAAGGCATGTATTGATGTTTTCCTGCTACCCAGCGTTGAACAAGCTTGGTAAGATCTTGGCTGAGATAAATGGTGGAAACTTATTGAAAGAGCCAGGGTTGGATCAGAGTTAGAGCCAAGATTTGAAGTATATAGACTATATGATGTAGGACAACGCTCGAAAGGTTGCCTCAATGCAAGGTGGGGCTAAGAAGGGTTTTTATAAATTAGGTTTAAAGAAGGGTAAAATTAAAAATATATAGATAAGAGATATGATAGAGAAATTTTGATAATAAAATAAAAAGAATGTACTAGAAGTGGGATAGGTAGAAACCTTAGAATCTTACTGTCTTCTAGAGTCTTCACCTAGAAAGCCGATGGAGTCTCACCATTGAGAGTCAATGGAATCTCACAACCATTAAAAGTTGTAAAGATTGCAAAAGATAAAATATTATTACTCCAAAAAATATGTTTCTGACTTACATTAATTAGCCATATTTATAGGCTTATCTAAGAAATCCTAAATGTACTAAAATTCTAATGACCTAATATGACTCAAACCCTACTTTGAATCTAACAAAAAGAATCATAATTTCACTCTAAATGATAATCCTAATTTAAATGGAAATTCCTTTCTAACTAATAATCATAATTTGACTCAAACTACTAACCCTAATTTGACTCTAATTGCAACTAATGCACTCCTCTTTTTATGTATATGTTAAAATCCATTTGCATCACTATAAGGATGGAGAATTTAGAGCGAAGGTGGCAACATACGTGGGGATTGGGTGCTAAAGTAGTTGTGGTAACTTACTGTTAGGTCTATATTAATGAGTTAGAACTCCAATTTCACTAATAATAGGTCTATATCATCTTCATTTTGTTCTATATTGTAAGTTAATTTTAAAAATAAAGGGGTTAAGGTAAATGGTAGGTGTCACAAGCCTAACTTTTCACAATGTATGCCTCAAGGCGGGCCCCCCTTGACCTTGTCGAGAACCCAACCTTCCACACTACCACCATATTTCATGCTGACCAGTTTCGCCTCGTTCCGGTTCATCAGCAGCGGCTCCAGCCACTAGTTTGCGAGGGTAGGCCAAGACCCTTCTTCATAGCTCCTGAAGTCCCGTACTCAGCGACAAGCCTCCTCGCGCTGCCTCGCGCTCACCTGGTTAAGCATGCCTCGACTCCTAATCATCTTCCCAACAGTCCTGAGTGCACCTCTGAAGCGCGCCTTCAACACCTGACACGCACGTCCGTAGACACGATACTCTCTTTATGCTCATACGTTGCATGCTTGCAAGCCAACATAGCACTCCTCGTGCACTCGTCCGTTGCTGTCCCGGACCAAGAGTAAAAGTCCGTAATAGTAGGTCTATATTAGTGAATAATAACTCACATTTCACTAATAATAGGTCTATATCCATCATCTTCATTTTTTTGTATTCTATAAGTTAATTTAAAAAAATAAAGGTTACAAATGCCAACATACAAAAGCAATAAATAACAAGCTTCGGATAGAAAAATAGCAAGCTTTCTAATAATTATAAACATGATATTGATATCAAATTTCCATTATATAAAATTGTGATTGTTCTAATTTTTTTATCCTTAAGTTTTTTATTTTCTATAGGTATACCAAAACCAAATTAATTGGCCAAGGGGTTCTTTTCTTTTTTCTTTTTATATTTAAAAAATACTTGCTTTTAGATGTAAGCCATTTTTAGAGTTGCTTCTTGTTTTTTTTTAAAACTATCCCCTTTTAAAGACAATTTTTACTAAATGGAAAGATCAAAATTTTTCCTTTTATTTCAATGGGAAAATGAACTTTTTCTCCAAATTTCTCTTATTTTTCAAGAAAATTTAGATAAATTTTTGTTTCTCATGAGTTGATTACTAAAAACCAAAACCAACTACACAAATATGAAAAGCCTAAAAGAATTTACCAAATTTCAAAACTAATAAGCCAAAATTCTAGTACATGAGCCCTAATTTTTGCCTCACAATTGGTCCAAATCTTAATGAAATTATATTCCATAAATTTATGTAGATTACTCACTTAGAAATGAAAATAAGTGATAGTAAGAAAAATTATAACATTTGGGATAGAAATAATCTATTATAAATTTTAAAATCCAATGCTTACCATACAGAACAACCAAAATAAACTAATGGTCACCAATTCCAATGAATTTTTTTTTTAATTATTCGAAAAATAAAGCTAGACATGATACTTTTCCACATTAGAATTCAAAACTAATGGATTTGTCTCAATAATGGAACACATATTTCAATTATAAATCCATAAATCTGAAGATATAACTTATAAAAGCAAGTGTTAATGTTATTTTTTTAACCTTTTCTTGCAACCAAGGAAAATTATAAATTGTATGTATCATCTAATCATGAGTTTCTGACTAATTTCATAATTAGTTATGCTAATGAATTTCAATATTTTGAAATATGATAAATTATTATTGCTATTATTTGCAAATTCATATGAGAAGAAATAAAATAATTAATTTTATGAATGTTTTATCTCAAGATAATTAGATTTAAGACTTGATTATATTCAGGATATAACTTAACACTTAACAACAAACATTAATAAAAATTCAAACAGTTAGATCAGTTAATTACATTCAGCTCTATTTAGATTTAAGGAGAATTCAAATTTAAAAAAAAAAAAAAAGAAGCAAATTCTGCCTAAGAAATTGCTATATGAATGATCATAGGCATGCGATGATTTACTTTATGGGTGGGGTCTCTAGTTTAGCTCATTTGTGGTGGTGGAAAGATAAAAGAAGCACCCAACTTCGTCATGCATACTCCACTAGGTTTGAGGGGATATAGCTTAATGTGAAGTAGGTGGATTTAAAATGAAAAATTATTTATTCAACTCCAGAAACCTGAAAACCCACCTGACATCGATTAAATTGAAACAATCTGGATGCTTATGTGATCAACAAAAGTCTCTGACATATTGATTGTCGGTGCGCAGTACTTATAAGTTGCATCCTATTCAATTCCTGTCTTTTTTTGGCTTATTCTGGGAGCGTGATGTATGTAGTATATTTTTTCTTTTCCTTACATACAACCTCTCTTTCTTGAGACATAATTTAGGCTTGTTTTATGTCATCCTTAGAAATGTCTGCAATGTATGGTATGACTGTTCGAGTCATTTTTTTTCATGATTTTCTTAGAACTTAACCTCTTGGGTGTAGTTATACCTTATTCATAATTTGTGATTCTATAACGTTGAGCTATGACATCTTGAAGATAAAAGAATTAATCATTTTGAGGTTATCTATCCTCTAAAGCTGAAAAGTTAGTTTTTGGTCTATGATAAGTTTGTCATGCTTTTTTATATGTTGGCAGATACAAAAAGGAAATATATGATCTTGTGAAGAAGAGGTCTGAAGAAACTGATGATATAAATGAGGTAAGTGTAACAAACTATGATACTTTCTTTCAAGGCATGTTAGTTATGTTCCTTTATTCATCCATAATTTTGATAAGTTGTTATGGTAATATAGGAAGCTTTTTTGTTCAGTTTGGAAGATAATTGCTTGTTCATGTTTTTGCAATCCAATTATTTCATGTGGTTAAAGTTGATAAGTACCTATATTTTTATTTTTTTAATCAGAAATAATAAATGTTTTCATTAACAGAGTAAAATGAAGAAGGATGAGAAATCCTTCTCCACTTACAAACCTGATCAAAACAAAGGAAAAAGAACCAAACGATATGAAAACATCTCAATATTACTATTTCAACACTTTTGGATCACATATGAAATCAATTGGGTGAATGAGGCTGAGAGGAATGCCCTTGAAAGCTATAGTAGTAGATGTCCAACATATTGAATAGAAATAGGTCAGGTCTCATAATGTTTTGGTTGTCCTCTAATTGTCTTCAAAGATCCTTGCATTTCTTTCCTTTTATACCATCCAAATCAAAGTAAGACAAGCAATTTCCCATAGGACTTTGCTGTAATTTGTGCTTCCCAATCCCCTTATCCTCTTTCTCCATCTGATGGTAAGACCTTTCAGACATGTAATGTGATTGAGGAAGTCCAAGACATTGTGATTTTAGGCTTTTTCAAAATCTACTTAGTGAACTATTTCTTTCTTAGAGAGACACCTGGCTTCTAAAATCTTATTGATAATAAAGGATTGCATCAACTATCTGTCCTCATTTCAAAATGATCTGGTTGAGGTGCAACTATTCTATGTCAGAGAATGTCTCTGATCCTTCTCAAAAGAACTTTGGCAATTGCTATACACAAGCTTGTCATCAAAACAATCGCATGAAATTCCTTAACCAAATTATGTCTCTTTGAAGTATCAAGGCAATAAACAAAGTGTTACATAAAGGTTGATCAATACTGTATAATTCTGTAAAAACTTTTAGTAAATCCTCCTTATTAACATCCCAATAGTTTTGATAGAAAGGCATAATTAAATAATCTAGCCCTGCTGCTTTATCCTTTATTCCTTAGGTTTACTAGCAGTATCCTCTGAAATAATGAGGCCTGCACAAGTTCTTCAGTTTTCCATATTAGGTTTTTCATCATTACCAGCATAAAAAGGTGAGAAAATTATGAACAAGTATTTATTTTTTCATCAGGGAACAATTTCCAATGTGCCAAAGAGAGCTTATGGGAAAACAAGACATTATTGATTTGGAATTTGTGCTATCGATTTTTATGTTTGCTTCTTATTTTTGTTTTTATTCATCATCTGTGTACTCTTAATGTATTTTTAATGGAATCCAGTATAGAATGCCTGAGGCTTATGATCAGGACGGGGGTGTAAATCAGGAGAAGAGATTTTCTGTGGCTTTGCAGCGTTATAGGTCAGTTGATTTCATGAAGTGCACAAGATGATGGCAATTGACACCAATAACTTGCACACAATTAACAGTCACATGCACAAAGTATACCTATCGTAGATAACTTGGGAAACCTACTATGGATGTCCAAAGTTTGAATTTTATCTTCTCAAAACGTATCTGCCTTTGTACTATGAGAATCTTACTTACTTTTCGATCCTGCTAGGGACTTGAGTGCAAGTGATAAGATGAATCCATTTGCAGAACAAGAGGCATGGGAGGAGCATCAAATTGGTAGTTGTTAATATCTTATAAGTTACTTTGTGTTTTTTAAAATGGACCTTGTTATTTTTTCCGTATCCTACTCCCCTCATAGCTGTAATTGTCTTGCAGGAAAGGCAACCTTAAAATTTGGTTCAAAGGATAAAAACCAAAAGTCAGATGACTATCAGTAAGCGTGTGACCTTACTGCTTGTTTTTTTTTATTCATTTTTGGTTACTTACTTGAAGTAGTGTTTAAAATAAATAAATAAATAAACTTAAGATCACCCCAGTTTGTATTTCCTTTCTAATTGAATAAAACACTTGTGGTGCTATTTTAGATTTCATTGTCTATACATGAGTACACTGTTTAATATCTTACCCTAAAATCTTTTCAAGTATAGGTTTGTATTTGAGGACCAGATTGAATTCATCAAGGCATCTGTGATGGATGGTGACAAGGTATGCTTGATTCCTATTCATAATTTCATCATTAAATGATACTCTGTTTTTCAGTGTGAACTTCTCTTCTGGAATCATCTCTTTTGATATGCAGTTTGAAGATGGTTTATTTGATGATTCTCATGATGACTCTGTCACAAAATCAGCATTAGAGAAACTTAAGGTATGCATTTTAGTAAAGTCAGACTTTTTTTTTTTTGTTTTCTATTTTTATAACAGGCTTATTTTATTTACTTTAGATCATGTTTTCAGAATTGTTGTACCTTAGGTAAAAAGCATGGGGATGCATGGGTGAAAAATTGAACAGTATACTTGTTTTCATTGTTGGATGTGCTTATCATTGTTGGTGACTTTAGGGGTTGTATAGCTTTATTTTTTGGGCTGTTTTGTGGGGCTGGTGGGCTAGCTGTACAGGGTTTGATGTGCCCTGCTCTCTCTTTTGCTTTATGTTTTTTGGGCTTTTTTGTGTCGTTGTATACTTGTGTACTCAGGGTTCCCCCCTTTTTTATTACATTCTTCTGCTTACTGATAAAAAAAAAAAAAAAAATCAGTTATACTCTATTTTGGAATCTTAGGATGGGGAAGGTAAAAGAGTCAACATATATATATATGAGAGTATATATAGTATATATATATATATATATATATATATATATATAGATATGTATGTATGCATGTATGTGTGTATGTATATGTTTCTATCATGGCTTATATAGTTGGTGAAGTTTTGAAAATTAACCAATATATTTTTTGACAACTTTCATCTCTCTGCATCAACATTAAGAAAAAAACAGAAGAAATCAGATTTTTATCTGATTACTTAAGGCACATTGACGGAAGAAAGCCGCTGGAGTTCTTGGAAAACCTGGGCAATGAAATCTTGTTCTAGCTTTTGAATATTATTAGATTCTTTGGAATTTACTTTAACTATCAGATGTTATTTTGTTCATTCAGGAAGATAGAAAAACGTTGCCTATCTATCCATATCGAGATGAATTGCTCAAAGCAGTGGAGGAACATCAGGTACTTTAAATTTCTGAAGTTCATTGTTGTTGTTGTTGTTGGTGGTGGTGGTGTGCGTGTTTTAATTTTATTTTCTCATGTTGATGAGGAATGAGCTTCTTCACATGTGCTGATGATTTTTGCTGCTCCATGCCTAAAACTTGTTGTAGATTTTCTCATGGTTATGACTCTTACTATTGATTTTTCAGATTCTTGTTATCGTTAGGAGACAGGCCCTGGAAAAACCACACAGATACACCCTCAATATCTTCATGGAAGTTGCACACAAAGCGTGAAAAAGTAAGCTTTGTCACTTGTGTTTCCTCTCAAAATAGATTATGATAAAAGTATATGGTGAATTTATTTCTTTGTTTAAAAGCAAAATATTTGAATAGTTGTTCAGCTTAGAGGAGGTGCAACCAGGTATACTTGACATGTGTTAAGCTCCAAAGGATGATAACAGAGAAACATGCAACACAAAATTTGAACCTTGATAGACTATTGATGAAATCTAGCAAGCAACCGGCAATTAAATTTGAAGAGACCATACACCAAGAAAACCAAATTCTTAAGAATACATTGGTGCTTTTTTATCATAAGTTAACTGGAGTGATGACCCCAATCTTGTTCTGTTGATTGCCTCAGATCTGATCTGGAGTTATATTTAATGGTATCTTACTTTATGAACAGGTTGGCACAAGCAGCCGCGACGAGTTGCTGCTATGAGCGTTGCAGCTCGAAGCCTCAAGAAATGGGTGTTAAACTTGGCCATGAGGTATGAGTTTCATATCTTATGCATTCAATTGCTATTGTAGAAGGTCAATTTTTTGTTGTGACTTCCTTACCAATTAATGTTATTTTTTGATTAAACTATTGAGTATGCAAATTGTGATTTCTGAATGAGGCATGTGCATTTTGCAATTGATCCTATGAATAAAAGAAATATGTATATTTGATTTGTGATGTATGAGCTGTTGCTATGAGTTACTATGATAGACATGGTAGAGGTACATGATCAGATCTGATGCCTTAGAACTTTGCTACTTCTGGTCTTATTGATTAAATGATTAATCCAATTCGAGTATAATTTGAAAATTTTGAATCATGTTTTTTTTTTGCTTAAATGAATCTTTTATTTATTTTTTTCTTATTTGTTTTACAGAATGTAATCTTGGTATGTAATAATAGATAGTCTTCAGTCCTTCAGTGCGGAATACTTAACAGTACTCAACATAATCTTCCTGAACAGGTTGGTTATTCTATCCGTTTTGAAGATTGCACATCAGAAAAGACGGTTCTGAAATATATGACTGATGGAATGTTATTGAGAGAATTCCTCAGTGAACCAGATCTGTCAGGGTACAGGTGAGCTGTTTTATAGTGATGTTAGTGGTTTTATTGTATGAGTTACACTGGTTGCTTATTGTTTCTGCAAAAAAATTTCAGTGTGGTGATGGTGGATGAGGCTCACGAAAGAACGCTATCTACTGATATTCTATTTGGATTAGTAAAGGTGAGCAGGGACTATTTCAACTTGCTCAATCACTTATTAAGAAAATACAAAGGCTTTATCTGGTGCACCTTTGTCATTGTATAAATTACAATGACATTCCTACCCTCAGAGTTCGCATGCATGAGCAGGGCCTGCAATTTGGTAAGTCCAGCCTCAGTGATCTCCTATGTGTATAATTAAAAAAAAATCTGATTGGCTGCTTATGGAGGTCCAATTGGTTTGTTCCTTGGATCATCAGTATGGTAATTGATCCATGAAATAACTCTAGTAAGGATATTTGCAAAGCTACGCCATTTTTGGTTTCTGATTCGAGATCGCTGGTGTGGGACCTGATAAACCATTGAGCAACCCTTCTCATTGCTAGTGGAAGTGCTTTCTTTAAGTTGCACTGATGGAGCATTTGCCTTTATGGACTAAGATTGGCTTTGATCATCCTTTTTATTAGTCATCATCTGACTTTTGAATGCTTCTGTTTACAGGATGTTGCTCGTTTTAGACCCGATCTGAAGTTGCTTATTTCAAGTGCGACTCTTGGATGGGTGCTCAGTGATTATTTTGATCTCTGCTCCCAATTTAAAATTCCTGGGAGGCGCAAATCCTGTTGAAATTCACAGTACTAGCACCAGAGGCAGATTACCTAGATGCAGCCATTGTCACTGCACTTCAGATTCATGTGACTCAACCACCTGGTGATATTTTGGTGTTCCTCACTGGTCAAGAGGAAATTGAAACAGCTGAGGTGAAACTGCGAAGCACAGACTAGGGGTTTAGGGACAAAGATCGCTGAGCTGATAACGTTCTATATATGCAAAACCTGCCAACTGCAGGCTATTTATTTGAACCTACTCCTGAAGGGAGCACGAAGTTGTCTTGGTGCGGCCACAAACATTGCAGAAACGCCGTTGACAATTTGATGGGACTCTGGTGCTGCCATTGATCCAGGTTCTGTAAGATGAAAATCTTATAACTACCTAACTGGCATGGAGTCGTTATCAGTCACTCCCATCTCTAAAGCATCAGCCACAAAGGGTTGGTCGACGGACGAATCCGGGTCCTGAAAGTGCTTCCGGTTGTATACTGCCCACAACTATTACAATGACTTAAAGATAATACTGTGCCAGAAATATAAAGAACTAATCTAAAATGTTGTGCTTTCCTCTCAAGAGCCTTGGTAAATGATTTGTTATTTAATTTGATTTTATGGACCCACCGCCATCTGAAGCTTTATTGAAAGCCCTAGAATTGTTATATTCTCTAAGTGCCTTAAACAGGCTTGGGGAGTTAACAAAGGTGGGGAGAAGGATGGCAGAATTCCCCCTTGATCCTATGCTCTCCAAGATGATAGCGGCATCTGATGAGTACAAGTGCTCAGATGAGATCATATCAATTGCTTCCATGCTTTCAGTGGGTAATTCAATCTTCTATCGCCCAAAGGACAAACAAGTCCATGCTGACAATGCGAGATGAATTTTTCACATCGGTACGTTGGGGGACCATATTGCATTGTTAAAGGTTGGTTGATTAATTATTATGCTTTGTTAAGTTTTAGCTTACTGCCTTTTAGTCCTTACCTTATTGCTTATCCATCTAAACTGCTTGAATTTTCTGCCCAGGAGATGTTTCTGTGTAAATCTGAACTATCCAACCACAAAAATTTTAGGGGTGGAGAGATGATAACGTTCATTTTACTTTAGCCATAATTAGCTATTAGATTGCATTGTGTGTAGTAACCCTATGGGACGCATTAGCTTGTTGGTATATGTTCCACTTAGATCTGAGTATGAGTTATACTACTTGAGATCATGCTTCAAAAATGTGATTGACCTTATTAACTATTTCATTTTTAGGTCTACAGCTCTTGGAAGGAAACTAACTACTCAACTCAGTGGTGCTATGAAAATTATATTCAGGTACTTTCCAATGCCTAATCTATTTTCTCTTTCTTGATTATGTGCGCATTTTTCAAGAGCATGTTTAGTGGCTGGTAAACAGATGCTGGGCAGCAATCCTCAATTCTAGGCCTGAGGTGGCAATTCCAGACTAAATAAACCAGTCTGTTGCATTATTGTGGTGGTTAAATTTACAGCATTGATTACTAAGCCTACCAAAAAATTTTTATGATTGATTAACTGAACCTGTAGCTTAAGAAGAGGACTTTTTTTTTTAATTAGAAACAAAACATGTATTAATATTGAAAAGTGAAAGAATGAGAAATCCTTTAACCCAAGAAACCTTAGACAACATGGTTCAAAGTCACGGTATTAGCCATCGACTTGGAGGGTTTTAAGACTTATCGGTCTCGATGTATCAGTTTGGTATTTGTCGATACGTAAATTAAAATAAATAGAGAGCTTAAAAATAATAAAATTGTTAGATATTGTACAATCTTTTCCTTTATTGTCTTACTGTATTGTGGGTCCTATGAGTGTGTATATATATAAGTCCAATATGTAATGTAGAGATAAGCATTTTATTTTCCGTGGAAATAATAAAAATTAGATTCTTCTTTCTCTTCACATGGTATCGTGAGCTAAAAGGAAAACCTAATTTATTCTCTTTAGTGATCGTGGTTTTCCCGATTCTTCCGTCGCGGACATCTTCCTTCGCAGCCTGCCGCCGCCACCGGCGACTTTTCGAAGCCTTCTCCTGGGCCGTGAAACCACGATTGCGGCGCACAGGCCGATCTACACACGCAGAGGCACCCCGCAACCGGAAGAACACACGCGCCGGCCACGCGCGGCCTTCTCAAGAAGAAGCCGTCCACGCGCCGGGCGCTGCGGAGGCGCGTGGGCGCGCAGTGGGTTCTTTCTCTGAGTTCGACCTACATACGGTCGCCCGCCGGCTTCGCTGCCCCGATTTCCCACGGTCCACCCCGGCAGCCCTCCCCATCTACCTGGGCCTATTTTGTTTCCACCGCCTCCGGTCGCCGGCCTCTACCATTGGGTCCTCTTTTTCTTCATCTCCAGTTCCACAGCCGTGATTTCAAGTTCCACAGCCGTGATTTCAAGCTCCACAACCGTGATTTGCCCCCATAGCCCCCTTCAATCCGCCAAACGATTCAATCCCGCCATGGATATGGCAATTGGCACCTTATTTACTGCTATTCCCGGATCTCCTACTATCACATCAAAAATTGGTTGGTAAGTGAGAATTATCTTCCGCCGTATTTTCGTGGAACTCCTTAACGCGATGCGTTATGAGGATCATCTGGTTACACCTTGAGAGCGTTATACCCAGTGTTGACAAGGTGCACCGGAAGAAAATAGATGCACAACTATGTAACAGATATGCGCCCGCCAGATCCAAATCAGCCACCGCCCAAGACATGTTCTAAGTTTTGAATCGTGTAAAAGCTCTATACACGTAATGATATCCAACGCTTTATAAGGTGGCTTTCGCGTATTGTTAATATCCGCCAACAAGACATATTTATCTAATTATATCGTCGCATTGCCTCTGAAGGAAGAGTTCTGACATTTATGCTCTTACTAGTGACGCTGGGGCTCAACAAATCCAGCGTTGACAAGTTCTTCATGGTCCTTACTCCTACCGCTCCGTCCTGATTCAGACCCTCCGAGATCGATTCTCGGCAGCCCACTGGCCCCATCCTCGATGATGTGTTTGCTTCGCTCCCCTCAGATCTCTCCACACGCACTTTGCCCTCCGTCGCCCCCAGATTCTTCATGTGTCGTCTCATACCAACCTCTTCCTGGGAGGACGCGAAGGGTAACCGAGGTCGAGGATCAAACGTCCCTATTTGTACCTATTGCAATGCCTTGGCCACACTCGTGATCGGCGAGCATTCGGGGCTGGTATGGACGGCCCCAAAGACCGCAGACACGTGGCCCGGGCTTTCCGATTCCTCGATTCTCACGCCCTGCACTCAGCCCCTTGACATCTCGCAGTATTCCTGACCGACGCGCGAGTATGATGCCCATCTCATCAGCGCAATGAGTCACCATGTCTCTTCGTTCGTGACGGCATCGCCTCCCGCCCTCAGCTTTACTCTATAAGATCTTCGACCCCGGATCTAGACTCCTCGTGCTTCCCGACTAGTAATAAAGATCTTTTCTCTTCTCTTCTTACTATCCACTAGCACCTCTTTGTTACCTTAGCTAATGGTTCTCAAGCTGTGGCTAAGGTATTGGTTTAGCTCATCCTCTCCCTTCCACCACACACACTCCCTAAGCACCGTCCTTATATAAAGTGTCCCTTTAATCTTATTTCCTCCAGTAAAATCCTCATTTTCTTAGCTGTTCCATTATTTTTACGATAGAATTTGTGACTTTGCGGGGACCCGGATGCGGGAAGACGATTGTCGGACGTGGCTAGGGCCTGTATCACCTCACCTCGCAATCATCTCCTGCAGTTTGCGTTTCCACTGATGCTCCCCTCCTCATCCACAGGTTTGGGCCACCCTAGTCTTTCTAAGTTCCGAGAGGAAGACGGTCCTGCGTTTTCGCTTTGGCAGCCGTCACTTGCGTGTGAGTCTGTCGGCTTAGAGGAAGCATGCTCGTGTCTCGTTCCACGGCTGTTTGAATAATCGACTGACATCTCATACCCAGACATCCTTTGGCTGATGTTGGGGTCCTTGTCGGATTGCGATACACTTTAGGCTTTATTATTTTGTCACTTTCATTGATGACTATTCTCGATGTACTTGGTTATTTTAATGAAAAATCGGTGAGTTATATTCTATTTTCCAGAAATTTTATGCTGAAATTCTAACCCAGTTCAATATTTCTATTCGTGTGTTACGCAGTGATAATGCCCGAGAATATTTTTCTGCACCTTTTATTTCATTTATGTCCCAACATGGAATCTTTCATCAGTCTTCTTGTGCTCATACTCCTCAACAAAATGGGGTAGTTGAACGTAAGAATCGTCATCTTATTAAAAGCATTCGTCTTCTTATATAATTATCGTATCCTTTTCGTTTTTGAAGCGAACCGTGCTCTCTTCTCCTCCTTTATCATGTCCCTTTTTCGTTTTGGGGGGTATTTGTTCTTCTGACTTGTTATTTGATTAATCGTATGCCCTCATCTGTATTACATGCTCAGATTCCTCATTCCCTTCTTTTCCCTGGCCAACCTCTTTATTTCCTTCCTCCTCGTGTCTTTGGTTGTACTTGCTTTGTTCATATTCTCACTCCAGGACAAGACAAGCTTTCCGCCAAAGCCATGAAATGCATCTTCTTAGGCTACTCCCGACTTCAGAAGGGTTATCGTTGTTATTCCCCTCAGACTCATCGATGCCTCTCTCCGATGTCACCTTCTTCGAGGACTCTCCGCCTTCTCCTCCTCAGGAGTCTATACCCGTGCGAAGTCTTACCTATCATCTACGCTGGGTTGATGATGTATCTTCTCGTCCACTTCGGGTTTATCATCGCCGTCAGATCCATTTGTTCCTCTCCCGCCTGCTTGAGGCCCTGGCGACTCACTTCCTCTCTCTTGAAGCCTCCCTACCCAGAGCTGCGCACATTTGTGATAACACCCATTGCTCTTCGGAAAGGTAATCGCTCTACTAGCAATCCTCATCCTATTTACAATTTTTTGAGTTACCATCGATTATCTTCCCCCTACTCTGCATTTGTTTCTACTATTTCCTCTGTTTCTCTTCCTAAGAACACCAATGAGGCACTTTCCCATCCAGGCTGGCGAAAGGCAATGGTGGTAAGAATGGGTGCACTCTGCCTCACTTGACACTTGGGATCTTGTTGTTTTGCCCGAGTTGGTAAGTTTCGATTGGTTGTCGTTAGATTACCTGATTAAGGGTTAGTCGATGGTGAGTTGATACTTCCTTAAGGCCCGCTTGGTTGCTAAAGGATATACTTAGGTTTATGGTTCTGATTATGGTGACACCTTCTCCCCCGTTGCCAAGATTGTACGTGCATGCATACGTCCATGGCACGCTATGTGTTCCTGGCCGCTTTTTCAGTTGGATATTAAAAATGCTTTCCTTCATGGTGATCTCGCCGAGGAAGTTTATATGGAGCAACCACCTGGTTTTGTTGCTCAGGGGGGGTCTGGTTTAGTGTGCAGGTTACGCCGCTCTCTATATGGCTTGAAACAATCTCCTCGAGCATGGTTTGGCCAGTTTTGGATACATTGTTGAGGAATTTGGCATCTTGCGTCTGACCCGAGCCAAGATTCGATTTTATCATCATAAGCTCTTCGGGCGAGTGTATTTATGGTTGTTTATGTGGATGACATCGTCATTCACAGACGTGTCGGGATGTGTGTTGAAACTAAAGCAAAAGCATCTTTTCACCCACTTTCAAACTAAAGGCTTGGGAGCTTCGAGTACTACGGGAGTGAGATAGCTCAATCCAGTTACGGTGTAGTCTCCCAAATGAGTATGCTTTAGACATCAAGGAAGAAATTGGTATGTTAGGCGTAAGCCGGTTGACACTCCTATGGATCTGTGAGCTTGTCTGGGACGATGAGTCTTCGGAGATCACGGGAGATATCGACGGCCCAGTATGGAATGGCCGAAGCTTATCGCAGTGCTGGCCCGGACATTACCTTCCGTGGTGTTGTTAGTCGATTCCTCACAGTCACCATGCTGATGACTGTTGGGATCTTTAACAAATAAGATATTGATGTCTCAGTACAGACTGGGAGCGACCTTAAAAATTAAATTGCGCAGTTGTGGTTGCTGTGGAATCGGATTGAGCAGCTCTCACGGATAGGCAGTTCGCCCAGGTGCATGTTTTCTGTTGGGCATTATTGTATCGCGGGTAAAACCGCGTGATGGTAAATCTAATATTGAAGTAAATCTCAAACGATATTGCCCACATTATTAAACTCTTCAGTGAGATTTATTTCTCAATAGTTGGATGGAAAAATAAACGAATGAAATGTCTGTGAACAATGAAGCTACTTTATATTATCGATCGATCTTAGACAAGAATTAACATTAATTGGTATCCATTCAATGAAGAAGATAACAGATCTTTAACTATAATTTGTCAGTTAAATAAATAATGTGTTATCTTTTATAATCTGTGAAATTATAAATTAAATCAATTTATAACAAACGTTTATAGACATATAACAACTCAAACGAGGAAATCTTGTTATTATGCAGATGTTAACTTTTTATTATGTACATTATATTGGAATCACTTTGATTTTTATCATATAAATCGATGTAATAGATAGACTTATTTTATGAATATTAAAAGTGGGATTCTGTCTTTCTACTCTTCACAAAAAATATTATATAAATTATTAGAGAATAGATGTAATTAGTGGGTTAATTTTAATAAATAAAAATTATTTTATATTTAATATTATTTAAATAATTACAAATATTATCAAATTTATTAATTTTATTTAACAAAAGTAATATATAAAAAGAATTATAATAGTTTATGGTCGGTTAGCTATTATTTTTTTTTTTGGCTTTATAAGCACTTTGTTACGATGTAGTAAATTTTATATTGGAACTCGAACTTGGGACTCCTGCCCTCTGGATGTCCCTACTTTTTAAACTTTTAAAACAATTTACCCGGTGAGATAGACGTGTGAGGCCCAAGTTAGATATTCAATTTTAAAGTAATTTAGTCTTAATATTCAAAATTCATCTTTAAATTAATTTAAGTAATAATTTATTGTTATAACTTGTGAAAAAAATTGTTATTAAAAATGCCATAACTAAACTAATTTTTAATATCATATCCTGAATATAAAAAATATCAATTTTATAATTAAATATAAAATTTATCAATTAAGTAGACATTAATGCACCTTCCCTCATTTAATAAATTATCCAATAAATTTGGCAAAAGTTAATAAAATAACTTTCCCTTCTTTTCTTGGTGTCGCCCCCCCTTAGTCTTCCCTATCCTCAAGCATACATCACACCAGTTAACAGGCCTTCATAGCCTGTTAAAAAATTGACGCTCACCCCTTTCCTTGTCTCCCTTCCTTAGTCTTTCTTCTCTAAGGTCATAGCAGTTATCTTGAGTGATTCAGTGCAAATCCTCTAATTAAATCCTCTGACACCTATTTAGAAATCATTTCTGAACCTCAATAAGTACCTCCACAATAAGTGCATAGATGCTCCTCTACCTCTTCAAACCTTGTTTCATGGAAAAGTTTTGATTTGAAGTGGAATCTCAGATTTCTCTTACAAAAAATTGATTTTTTTGTTTTGATGGGTAGAAATGGAGTAAGAATACGCGGAATCGGCTTTTTTCTTCTCTAAGAAGACTGAGTTGACCGAGTTAACTCGGAATCTCTGCCGAAACATTATGAGTTTGGCCGATTCATGACCAAGTTTGCGAATATCTCCTATCTGGTATTGGACTCGGCGCGGCCACCTTGGAGACAGATATGACTCGGCCGATTTGTACCAGAATCGGCTGAGTTTTTGAACCTGTTAGACAAAGGCTCACAAACTAGAGCCAAGTCCTCCTCTGCTTAAGAGGAGGACTTGGCTCTAGTTAGTTAGGCTAGTCTTACTGAACAGGTCCATCAAACCCAAGTAGTGGATAAGGCAATATGAATACTGACCATGTTAAACCCTGATATTGTTAATGATGGTGACCTTTTATAGCTTTTAGTTTGCAGTTACAGTATCAAGTTAGAATTCTTGCTCCCCGGTCTTCAATAATTATTTTTTATGATTTTTCTTTTCAGGTCAGGAGTATGAAACGTGCCAGAGATGTGAGAGACCAGTTGGAGGGGCTCTTGGAGAGAGTTGAAATTGAACTTACATCCAATCCCAATGATTTAGATGCAATAAAGTCTATAACAATGAGTAAATATGGCTGCTCATAGATTGTTTGATTAGGAGTGGAATTTTCTTCTTCTGTTCATTGCTATCATGAATTCTATTTATATATTTTTTTAGGTTTTTTTCCAAACTCTGCAAGACTACAGAAGAATGGATCTTATCGAACAGTTAAACACCCCCAGACTGTTCACATACACCCAAGCTCGGGTTTAGCTCAGGTAAACTAATGATTATTTAAGTACAGTGGTTGTACCCCATGGGATAAAATGCAAAGTAGTTTGTTATTGGAATTTCTTGTACACCGTTACTGAGAAATTTATCGTCGAGATCAACATTACTAAAAGATATTAACCAAAACAGAAAGAAAGAAAAATAATTTTACGTTTCTTTTGTTTATGTTGCTCTCATCGTTGAATCTTCTTGGGGATGCCACAAGATTTTCTTAGAAAAAAGCTATTCATTTTCGCTGACATGAAAATCCTTATGCTAAAATCCAGGTGTGAAGAGTCCTTCATAGAGGGCTGAACTTGTGGAAGAAAACTAGGCCACTTAGCATGGGTCGTATTATATTTTCCCATTTCTATGGATTGATACGTTATATCACTTGACTGCATGTGACATGTCTTAGTTAAGAGATTAAAAAGAATGAACTCCTTTAATTGTTAACAAAATAGTCAGCACATAAAATTTAAATATGTGAGTCAGGAAACTTAAGATAAACAGATCAATATAATTTATAATCTTTTGTTTTCCTTCTTTAGGCGCTTCCAAGATGGGTTGTATACCACGAACTGGTTCTTACAACCAAGGAATACATGAGACAGGTAAGTTTTCCTACTTTAGTTTCCATTGTACCTGGGCTGTGCTTGGCATTGCTTGTGGTTATATAGCTTAGGTACATGTTTAATGGCAGGTGACTGAACTAAAGCCAGAGTGGCTGGTGGATATAGCTCCTCACTACTACCAAATGAAAGATGTTGAAGACCGTATTCTCTCTCTCTCTCTCTCTCTCTTATTCACTCGTTCTGTGTGTGTGTACATGGGGGGCACATTTTCTTGTCTTTTTTGCCTTATATGGAAAAGTATTTTTCTTTGCTTCTGTGCTTAAACATGACTCATATTGCCCAGGGCCATAAATCAACCTTAAATAACTGGATAGTGTTGATGGTGTTTGGGTTTGTAATTCCATCATGGTTTCATGGATAATATTATGGAAGGATTTTATTTGAAAAGAATGTACTGAAGTCCCTGAAAAATATATTTTTTAATAGCAACCACTCTCATATGTATGAAAAGGAAAAAAAGAACTTCTACATCAGCTTTCCATGCATGGAAAGAAGAGAAAATTGAAAGGAAACCAGAAAATAACTTCCAATGCATAATGACTTTAGGAGCTGCTGCTATAATACCCTTCTCATGTCAACTATATATGCTAGTCTGTGTGTGGTTGGTTCCTCTGCCCCCCCCTCCCCCCCCACCCCATCAATTGTATATATATGCTTCTGGACTTTATCAGTTAAATAGTTGGCAGTGGTGTGGGTGTGTGTTGTGTGGCTTCATCAAGAAAATGCCTCGAACTGCAGGACGTGCTGTGAAGGATTGACGACCATATGGCATTGAAGAATCAAGAAGGGTGGTGTTAGATACATACAAGAAAATGGCGGTAGATTAATGCAAAATGCCACAAGGAAGGACATGTGATGAGGGAGGACTGGCAATGGCTCCCAGTACTACTAAGGAAAATGTCTTGAGGTTGCAGCAGAAAAAACCACTGGTGCTAATGTTAATGTGAATACAATTTTGTAAAATCTGATACTAGGAGAAGTTTCTTTTTTTTTAACCAGCAACCGATTCTCAGTGATCACATTCATTAACCTTACCTGTTCAAGCAGGAATGAGGACCTTAATCAAACTTTGTACATTATCTTGACAAAGTGTGTATCAAACTCAGTCTCATCTTGTTTTTGGTCAGTTTTGGACTGAGGATGGATGAAGACATGTATGTATCTTATCTCTGTACCAAAACAGACAAATAATGAGTTTCTTGTCAATCCTTCAGAATATCAGTTCTTAATTATCATCGTTTCCAAGATTTTTCTCTCAACCTTTCTCTATTCTTGTCTCTATATCACTCTCTATTATAGTGAGATTTTGACAAAAATCATCTTGTCATTTAGTTAAATACCAAAAATGGCTCCTTGAGAACGATATTGTTTTATATATTTTTAATTATATTTTATTCTTATAATAATAAAATGTATTGTAATAATATTTTTCAAAATATATTTATTTTATATTATTTATTATTTTACTAATTTTAAATTATTTTTATATACAATATAAAAAATGATTTCAATATCATCCTTTGAAGTATTAATGTTTATTTTTATTAATTTATAATTTTTTCTTTAAATAATTTCTAAGAAAAAAAAAAAAACTTCTTCCAATTGAAAAAAAAAGAACATAAAATTAAATCACATGATATTTTGGACATGAACTAAAATTTTAATCTATTTTTATTTTTTAGAATTTTATTTATTTAGTTTTACTTATATTCACTTTTGCATATTACATTATTCTATTATGTTTTTACAAGGATTCGATCCATCCCACATCTTTACCATTTGATCCATGACATCATTAATTATATTTAAATAAAAAGAAAAGTATTTCATAAGATTCTAAAATATTGTAATTTGATGTTTAAAAAAAAAAAAATTTGTTATTTGAAAAAAATAAAAATATGGAAGAATAAACAGTGATATGAAGATAAGCGAAGAAAGTGGGCTCATCATCTTCAAATATATATAAAAAAAATGGTAATTTAGAGAAATAAAATAGAGAGTTATGATTGGAGATGCTGTGAGCAGCCTCCATCATAGGATTGTCTAATCTAAATGGTTTGATATATATAGAGTTTAACCGTAAAAAGCTCGTTCACATATGTAGATGAGTTTTTACATAGTTAAATTCAATTTAGTTTTTGAGATATGAGTTTAATATTATTAGATTAAATTCTATATCTAAGAAAAATCAGATTTTAAGAAATAAAATTAAATCTAACGATGTAAAGTTAGTTATATAAATATGAACTAGCTTTTTAGGGGGAACGTGAAAAGCGTGGCGGGGGGATGATATCAGTATTTAGTGGCATTGGCATTGATATTTGAATGGCACTAGCCGAAACTTCAAAGTTGGGTTTTGCCCTCCCGCTCTACCCTAAGGCCTAAGGCCTAAAAGGCCCTAATAGTGTTGAAACTGACTCATGGTGATTTTTCTTTGTTCAGCTTTTATATCTTTCTTATTTCTAACATGATTTTGGGTGCTGTTCACACACTAACTTTTTGGGTTTACCTTAGCTTTAAGCCCAATTATGTTAGAATCAAAATTACAAGTTTCATTCATGTTTTCATAACTGTTTTTTTTTTTTTTTTTAAAATCTAAAAAGAACAAGGAAAATAGGAAAGAATACATTGAACCTTCTTTATTTATTTATTTATAATTTTTTGTAATTAAAAAACATTAATATAAAATAAACAACTTTTAAAAGAACATCAATGCCTAATACCTCTCATATATTAGTTTATATATAATATTAAAATTTAACATATCAGTATATCTTTCAATTTTACTCATTACTCATTTTACATGTAGCAGACTTTTGCAAGTATAATATATTGGCAGAAGTTTGTTACATTACACAAAAGAGTTTATTATATTAGACATTAGACAAAAAGTCTGTTACTTTAAAATAGTGAGTATATTGTATTCAATATCATGTATGTAAAACTGTTTTGAGAAAGATTGTATTTTTATTGGAATGTCACATGTTTTAATGATTTAAGACTTTGGCTACTTTTTCATTCTTTTTAATCTATTTATGGCACTTTAACTGCCATTCCCTTACTTTAAAAGCGGCTGCAATGGGAGTTGGCAAAAAATCAGTGTCAATGCGTTTATTTGAATAATGTTTTAATCAAGACAGGCAGGTGTTTTCTTTCTTAAATAGTAGATGTAAAATGGGCGATCATTAAAGAATGAATAATTTATCAAATTAAAAAATTATAATCCAATTTAAAGGAATGAGCAATTTGTAAAGTGTACGAATATAAATCTATCAATTGTAAGGTTGTAATCAATTTAAAGAATAAGACAATTTATAAAGTATACAAAATAATCTATCGATTATAAAATTATAATCGATTTAAAGAATGAGCAATTTATAAAGTATACAAATAAATCTATAAATTATAAGAGTATAATCAATTTTAAGAATGAACAATTTATAAAGTATACAAATAAATCTATCAATTATAAAATTTATAATCAATTTAAAGAATTAGCAATTTATCAATTAAAATTATTAATTATTTTTTTTTAATTTAAAGAATGAGCTTAATTTATCAATTATAAAATAAATAAAATTACCTTAATTAAAACAAATAAATCTGCCATAAAGTATAAACAATTTATAAATTATATTACAAATTCTAAATTATAAAAAGAACAGGGTATATGTAATTCTAAATTATTTACAAACTCATATATTCTTTCAGTAAAAAAAACTAAGAAAAATGTTTTTTTTAAATGTTGATGCGTCTAATGAAAAGACTAGAATAAAATCAAATATATATAAAAATTATTTACAAATTCACATATCCTTTCAAATGTAAATAAAATTTATTTTTAAACTCACATATCCTTAAATTATGGTTAATTCTAAATTTTTATTTTCACTTCATTTTCTTTTCTTTTACTTTTTTCTACATGTTCTAAAAGTAATAAAAAATATTTGAAAAAAATAATTTTCTCATACTTGATTGTAATAATAATAAATTTTTTTAAAAAAAATCAAATATAAATAAAATTACATAAAAATATAGATATTTTTAAATTGTTGATGATTTACATATATAAAACTAGTTTGAAATAATAAATAAAAATAATATATTGAATGTCTTTCATTTTTTCTTTCCCAATGGTGTGCCTGGATTGACTACTGAGTTGACAAATCTCAAGGACTTCATGACTCAATGAACCACAGAAAAAAAAAAAGGTTGGGGAAAAGTTTCCTAAGATTTCTGGGAACCAACTGAAATTCTCATACTTCCCAAGACTTTCCTGCTGAAATTATGTTTTACATGCCAAGAAGAACAAAATAAGGCAACAATAAACTTAAAAAACCTTTTTTAATTATTGTTTAACACAGCAAATTAAAACAGGTAAGAAGAACACATATGAGATGAGGCCCTTCACAGTTCACAGTGAATGAAAGGTTACAGCAACAACAGTTTATCAGCGATTATGTGGGAGCCATGGCTTGATGGGGAAAGAAAATTTCAATGAATAAAAATAGATGTTGGGCAGTATTTGGAATGGAAACCAACCCTTAAAATGTATTATATGGCTATATAGCAGCAGGGATGTCCCTGAGCCATGGATCTAATGGCTTTCCGGTCCAGAGTAGACTGATGGATCCTATCTCCTCAGCTTCTCAAATGTTCCACAATGTTTAAGCCATCAAACACAAAGGCAGGCTTCCGCATGTTATCAAAAATCCTCTGGTAGTCAAGAATCTTGAATTCATCCCACTCAGTAAGAATGCAGATCCCATGGGCATCTCTTGTTGCCTCATAAGGGTCCCAGACAACGTTTACGAGCTTCGCAGGTGGGGCTCATCGGCTGGAGGTGAACTGGATGGTCCCAATCAAACTTGTTCAATGAAATCTCCCTCTGAATCTGATCTCCTGTGACCTGTGGATCGTATATGCTCAAACTTGCCTTATCCCCCAACAGTCCCTTGCAAACATCTATTGCAGGACTCTCTTAATGTCCTATGTATCCTTCTTGAAATAAGCCAAGTATGGCAATCTTCTTACCTGAGACTGTGTTGAACATGGAGGAAACAACCGGTTCACGAATCTGTTCTTTTTGGTAGTCAATTCTGTAATATTGTTTCCAGTAGTTTGCAACCTCAGGGAGGCCATTGCACTCACAGATGTAGATCAAGTTCAGGATGTCCTTCTGAAAACAAGATCCACCAAAACCAACACTGGCATTGAGGAACTTGGACCCGATTCGGGAATCCTTACCAATGGCATGGGAAACCTCAGTAACATCAGCCCCAGTTGCCTCACAGAGAGCTGAGAAGGCATTAACAGATGAAATCCTCTGAGCCAAGAAGGCATTGGCGGCTAACTTTGAGAGCTCTGCTGACCACAAGTTGGTCAAGATAATTCTGTTTTCGGGCACCCAATGAGCATAAACATCTTTCAATGCTTTCATGGCCTTTTGGCCATCAGGTGTTTCCCTCCCTCCGATGAGAACCCTATCAGGGTTAAGCAGGTCCTGAATAGCAGTACCCTCAGCAAGGAATTCCGGGTTTGAGAGAATTTGACAGCTGATGCCCTTGCTATTATGGGACAGAATTTTTTCAATAGCTTCAGCTGTTTTTACTGGAACTGTTGATTTCTCAACAACAATCTTGTTGGATTTAGACACGTCGGCAATCATTCTTGCTGCACTCTCCCAGTATGTCAAATCTGCAGCTTTGCCAGCTCCAAGGCCCTGAGTTTTTGTTGGGGTGTTGACAGAAACAAAGATTATGTCTGCCTCAGAGATATGTTTTTCCACATTGTGGCTGAAAAACAGGTTCCTTCCCCTGCACTGCTTCACCACTTCTTCAAGACCTGGTTCATAAATGGGGAGCTGGTCACTGTTCCAAGCTGCGATCCGGGATTTTGATATATCAACAACAGCCACTTCAATTGAGGGGCATTTGAGGGCAATAACTGCCATTGTAGGACCCCCAACATATCCAGCTCCAATGCAACAGATCTTCACCATTTTGTTGTGTTATGTAAAACCTGAACAACAAAGCCCGTTAGTGTATGACATAAAAAGGAAAGAACGGTCTCAATCCATTAGCTTTTAAGCAAGATCTCCATAACATCATTCTCCATTATTTTACTAAAAAATTTCTCGCATTTTCTAAAGAAGTTGAGTGAATATGATATATGCATTCCATCCTGCAAAATGAAGAAGAAACAAATCCAGTGTTTTATTTGTTTTTGCTCATTGCAATTCCACCATTGTCAACCTAAGTGGCTAACAGGGCAAGAATCCCATGATGGACATCGGACATCAGACTTCCAGTTCCCGTCATCTTTTCTTAAAATGAAAATATCGGTGGATTGCATTGGTACTAACTAAGGAATCAAATACACTGATCAAAATATAGGCAAGCAGATGAAAGCTCAAAATTGGAATCTAAAGACAAAGGCATAATTTTGAAGAAGTGCCCAGGCCAGGATTTCTTCTGGTTTACTGCCAAATCATCACAAAACTGTCTATTTGCATTCCGAAAGATTATGTAAAATCACAAAAAGGGCAGACAAACAATAGAATCGACATGACAATACAAAAACAAATGGGGGAAATATCAGCTAAGTAAGGAGCAGCTTGGTCATGCAGGAAATCAAGTTCTTATTTGAATTAAGAATCATCTCATGAAACAAAACCCGAAATCACTAGAAAAAGGAGAATTAAGAGACAACATACCATAAAAGAAATAAGCAAGGGTGCATTGATGAACGCAAACATATAAATCTACTCTAAATCATATCAACTACACAAACAATAATAAGAAATTCAAACAACCAAACCTGCATATCTCAATTTCTCAACCAACTTTCACAAATAGATCATGAACTCATGAAAATAATTCCCACAAGGGCTTTCCACAGTGAATTCAAAAGAGACTGAGTTACCAGAAAGAGCAAGAAAATCTAGAGAAAAGCCTAAGCCTGGCCTCTGTGAAATAATAGAAAACCTGTGGTATGGCAACCCAAAGAGAGATCAAAGGCCCCTTATATACTAAAAACCCATCTAAGGATCTACCCTGCAGCACCCACCATCCAAGCAAAGTCAGATTTAAAGTGGAACTGGAACGTTCAACACGTTTCCAAGCACACCTTTCGGTAACAAACAAGGGGAAGTGACAGTCACTTCCCCTCGTTAAGAAACCGAAGACCACTTATTTAAAATAAAATTTTCAACAGTACTCATTTCATTAAAGTGCTTTCAAAAACAGTTCTGCATAAAAACAAAATTGTATATCAGTTTTCTGACAGACCCCAGATCTTAATACAAATGGCTGACTACAATGAATTAAGTTGGAGACTACGCGTTTTCATTTCATGCACCACTGTGCTTCCAAATCCACTTTTTTTTTTTGCCTTCTTTTTCTTTCGTTTTTAGGGAAACCAGCTTCATAAGGAAAATAACTCTGTAGAGAGCTCCATTTGGATCACAGAAACCGAAAGAAACGAATTATTTGTGTAAATAAATCAAAACCCATCTCAGAAAGTTGATTTCAAACAAAACTCAAGTTAGAAAATTGAAATTTAAGAAGACCCATATTAGAAAAATGAGGTTTAGGCAATACCCATGTCTCAGAATATGCCAAAAAGTGAAATTTCAAATAAAAAAAATGAAAACACAAAAATCAACATCATATCATTCGTATCTCATTTTGGAGTTGTAACCAAAACCCGTGTCATAGAATAAGCGAAAAAGCGAATCTCTCAACAATAAAAGAAAAAAGTTGGTGTATTTCATGTGTGCATAGGGTTTTAACCAAACAAGAAGATTTTACCATTTAAAAAGCAAAGACTGAAAACTTCAGAGTGTGGAAACAACGTGTCTGTGGGTGAAATAGGCGTGGAGTAAGAACAAAGCCACAATTATAGTCATCACAACTTATAAAAAAGCAAAAAAAAAAAAAAACTTTGATGGTGGATCAAAGAAACATACCTGTCTCTAACAGAAGACCAACGTGATGATTCCTGATAAAATGCCCAGAAATCAGCACTAGAAAGGTGGTGGCTGAAATCTAGAGAGAAAAATGAAAAAAGAAAAAAAAAAAAGAACTACAGAAACAGAGTTCTTACACTGAAGCAAATTGAACAGGTTGCATTTCTATAGGTTGCCTTGCATTTATTGATTCAGAGGTTTTGATTTGCTTACTCTTAATTTTTTTAAATATGTTAAGTTTTCTTTATAAATTAAAGTAAAATAATTAATTTTCTTTACTCCATGGAATGAGGCAATCAGGTTAGATTGAATTTTCACTGGGAAGACCACTTTTCATATTTGGCTCTTTTGAATCATTTGCTTTGAATAGATTATTGAGTACATTTTACAAAAAATAGTATGATAATTTTTTATATATAAGATAAAAATAATAATTTTGCTGACTGCACAGAATCAGTTTAGATTTGTTCCATTAGAAAACCATTTTCGTATATGGTCTTTTAGATGGTTTGTTTCACTTTCAATGAAATTAATGATGTTGGTGAATTTGCCTATTATTAAGAGTCTGATTAAAAAATAAAATTCCTAATTAGAGATAGTCTCGATTTTTCATCTATATGCCATTTAGTATTTCTTTACCATGCAAATAAAAAATGATACTGATCTTTGTCCCTAAATGTCTTTTGTTAAAAAATAAAAATAAAAATTCTAAAGTAATAAATGTTTTAAAATAAAGCTCACACCGGTGACTCTCTATCATGACACTAAAACCTTAGTTTTTTTTTAAGGGAAAATTATGTTATGGTTTATTAATATGATTTTATTTAAAAAAAGTTTATGAGAATAAATCAAATACAAGTTAACTCATTTAAAAATAATTCCCTGTGGAGGACATTTACTAATGTGTTCTTATTTCAAAAATATAATTTTAACATTACTAAGAAAACAAAAAAGAAAAAGAAAAAGAAACATATTTTTTTTAAATAAAAGATTTTGAAAGATTTAAAAAAAAAAAGTACAGTGTATTCAATATATATATATATATATATATATATATATATATATATATATATAATATGTTTGTGCATAAAATTTGAAATTATTATTATTTTAATTTTTATATTTATCTTTTATTTTGAATGTTTTTATTTTAAATATTAAAAATATAAATTCGTAAAAATTCTAAAAATTACCAGTATTTTAATAAATATTAAAACTTCATTAATTTTTATACTTCAGAACCTTTATGAATTTATATTTTTAATATTTTGAAATAAAAACTTATTCAAAATATAAGACCTGTAAGAATGAAATTAAAAAAATAGTAATTTCAAATTTTATATTACAATTTTATGCACAAACATATTATATATATATATATATATATATATATATATATATATATATATATATATATATATATATATATATATATATATTGAAAACACCTACTTTCTTTTCTAAATATTTCAAATATGTTTAAAAAATATATATTTTAAATATCATTTAAAAATAATATTATTGGAATAGAACTCCCTCAACGGTAGTAATGAATTATTTTTGAAATGATTTAACAATCTTTAATATCTCATACCTAATAAGTTATTTTTAAATGAGTTAACTTATCCTTGGTTTTCCATTTATTTATAAACTTTTTTTAAATAAAATCCAGTTGATAAATCGTAACATAATTTTCCCTTTTTAACATCGTCGATTTCTATTATAACGTAGTATTGACCTCCCTTGAAATTTGTTCTCGGGACTCGAATCGTAGATCCTTTGCTTCCTTATGTTCATCTCAACTCTTAACCACTTGAGGTAGCCATTGACACAAAATTATAGTTAGTATTTGCGGTTTTTAATGGCGTAAGTAAATTTGAGCATTATTTAAAAATATATGTGTGTATTTAAAAAAAAAAAGGTTGTTTGGGACATAAGACAATATTTATTTAGTTGGAATCGAAAAGATTTTCTTGGATTTGTTGTAAAAAAAAAACCTATTACTTGGCATTAAATGATTTTCTTATTTTTGATCTTCTCATAAAAATTATAAAATAAAAAATAAATATTATTAACTATAAATGTAAATAGTATTTAAATCATACCATATACTAATCTCTATATAAGCGAGGAGGGATTACAAGGATGGTAAAATTCTACTGCATAATACAATTACATTTTCAGGGTTCGAACTTGAGATTTCCGGTTAAGATAAGAAAAATTTCAACCATCTCAACTACATATTCAATAATATTTTCTTTTAATATATACATTGAAACAAAACCTTAATATTGTAAGAACCAATTTTGTTCGTCTGATCTACGGGGCATGTCGCAATGTGAACCTGCAAAAAGGGCGATCCGGCGATGGTGGGCCGACCGCCTCTTTGATGATTAAGTCAACAATATGGAGAGGAAGAAGGAGGAGGTTGAGATAGTAGGAATTGCATACCATATTACGCGGGGATCTTGATTTATAGAGTTCGATTCCCCGAATCTCGTTTTATTTTAGGAATAATATATGTTTTTCCTTATTAAGGATTATCCTTTTATGAGATAAGATATGTTTTTCCTTATCAAGGATTATCCTTCCAAATAAAGGATTCAGAAATTAGGAAATTCAAGGATAAATATATACTTTGCGTATTTTCCCATATGTGGTGGGTGTGCAATTTGGGGGACTCGGGATCCACACGAGGTTTAGAGGCTGCCACGTACGGGTGGGTTCTGTGTGGTTTGAGTAATGGGCCGGCTGAGGCCGAGGGCAAGCAATGGGCTTGTGCGGGGCGTTGGGCTGATGAGTAGTAAGGTTTGGGCTAAAGTCATGGTATCCACAATGCCCCCGCCAGTGAGTTGATACTTAAGTCGGAAAAATATGATTAACTTTAGACCTTGAGTGGAGAAAGCTAAAGGGATTGGGGGAATTAATGTGTCAATTGAACGCGTGTTTGGATATAAAGCGCGTGTGAGCGCGCCTGTTTCCGCACCGGTGTGCTCAAGGTCAATGAGGAGGAACACAGCGAGCCCCTCTTGTCGTGAAGAACTTCGGGAGTTAGGCCTCGACCCTTTTCCTTACATAGCTCTGTCATACCCTGGGTTTGTTGCCGGAGAGGTCGTTTGAGGTGGATATTTTGTTTCTTTGATATTTTGAAGGAGTCAATCCTCGGGCGCTCTTCCTGACGAGGTCATTTCGAAAGCCTCGAGTCGAGATGGCTGAAGGGGCCTTATTAGCTTCGTCCCGGAGCTGTTCCCGAGTCACCTTTGGGGAACAAGGCGAGCTGCCCAGTTTGTGAAGAGAAAAAGCACAAGCTTGGAGCCCACGATCGACCTTTATAAATTGCGAACGACTTGAAATGGAAATTAACAATAAGGAAGTGCGAACTGGCGACATTAGCGCCCATCCGGACTTTGTGGCCGGTAGGCATGTATGCCAGTGGATCAGGCATTTAGCGCCATCCGGTTTTTAATATGAGCCGTAGGTGCTCGCGCGGGCGGATAGGGCATTCAGCGCCATCGGACTTTAATATGAGGCTTACGTCACGGATATTTACCATGCCCGGTAGGACGAGGTCTGTATATAGTCGTCCAGGACTTTTGTCCCCTGAGCAGTTTGGTGATAACCATCTTGGTGGATAGAACATTTAAGCGCCATCGAACTTTAATATGAACCCGTGGATATTAACCATCTTGGGCCCGGATAAACATTTAGAGCCATCAGGACTTTATTATGATCCGTTTGGATATAACCATGCGGGTGGTTCAAATCATGTAAGCGCCATCCAGGACTTTGGGTGACCGGCTAGATGTTATCTATCTTTGGGCGAGCCGGAGCTCAATTTTACTCGCCACGAACTTTTAATTTGACCCGGCTAGATGTGATCTATGTTGGGTAGGACATGTCGGTTCTGTTCCATCGGGTTTTAATTTGACCCGGCTAGATGTGATCTATGTTAAATGGGCATTAATAGGTTTCTGCGCCACCCGGACTTTTAAATTTGACCAGCTAGATGTGATCTATGCTTGGCCGGGCCAATTGAGTTTCATCGCCACTTTCGGACTTTGGAATTTACGACCCATTCAAATGTGATCTAGCATCACGGGGTTGGGCGGGGTCATTTCTTTGCGCCACCCCGGACTTTTAATTTAACCGGCCAGATAGATCTATCTTTGGGCTCATTTTATGTCGATTTCTGCGCCACGAACTTTAGAATTGACCAGCTAGAAGTTATCTATGCTAGGCCGAACAAGTCATTTTACTGTGCCACCCGGACTTTCAATTTGACCAGTTAGATGTGATCTATGCTGGGCCGGACATGTCATTTATTACGCCATCCGGACTTTTATAGTGGGCTATTGCAAAGATTGATAGAGAGGATATTTTAAAGGAAGCTTTCATTAAAGTAATACCTCTTCTAGGGTTATGGATTTCTCCGTCCAGTCATAGCTGATCAACATGACTTTGCAACTCCTTGTTGTTCCTTCTTCTTCCTCTTCCTACCTTGACGCCAATGGAGGAATTTATCTTCTGGCGATTGGATCACAGGGTTGCATGACATTGCGACTACCCCAGACGAATCAGATGTGGAATAGGGGATCGACCAAGCTCCTAATGACGAGGGCTCTGACCGTTGGGCCGACTCGCGCTGTGCGTCGGTGAAACTTTTTTGTTCAATTCCTGGGCGGCGCCAATTGTAGAAGCCGATTTTGTTCGTCGATCTCTGAGAATCTATCTGCGGCGCAATGTGAACATCTGAGGGCGTCTGGCGATGGTGCAGAATGTGCCTCTAGATGGTCGTCAATAATATGGAGAGAAGGAGAGGATGAGATAATTGGAAATTTCATACCTTCTTCATGCAAGTCTTGAATTTATAGGGTTAGTTCCCAAATCTCCGTTCTTATTTTAGGAATAATATATGTTTTCCTTATTAAGGATTAGCTCCTTTTATGGGATAAGATTTGTTTTTCTTATCAAAGTTATCCTTTTATGGGATAAATATGTTTTCCTTATCAAGAGATATCCTTCCAAATAAATGATTTAGAGATTAGGAAATTCAGGGATAAATATCTACTTTGCGTATTTTCCCATATGTGGTGAAGGTGGCAGTTTGGGGGGACTGGGGATCCCACGGGTTTAGACACATGTCACAGTGGTTCCGTGTGGTTTTAGTGTAATGGGTCGCCTTGGGCCGCTTCATGAGGCGGGCCAAGCAATGGGCTTGTGCGTTTGGACTATTGAGTGAGTGGTTGGGCTGGCGAATGGTTCCCCTGATGCCCCCCTTGTGCTCCCTCTTAGGCCTCGACTTGATCGGTGTTGGGAAACATCACGGTTACGCGTGCTTTATATCAGTACGCGTTGATGGGCCAGCATTAATTCCTCGATCCTTGACTTTCTCCACTCGAGTCTAAAAGCAGTATTTTCCGGCGAAGAAATATCAACCCGGTGGGAAAAAAGCGTGTGAATCTACGGCTTTGAAGCCTAAACCCGCTACTCGATGACGGTGCCGCCACATGCTCATTGCTTGGCCCGCCTCATGAAGCGGTTCAAGGAGGCCCATTACACTAAACCGCACGGGGAATCCGCAGAGACATGTGATCCTAAAACGTGTGGGATCAGGAATTTATATTTATCCACGAATTTCCCTAATTTCCCTAAATCGCTATTTGGAAGGATAATCCTTGATAAGGAAAAACGAGATCTTATCGATAAAGGATAATCATGATAAGGAAAAAGCAGTCTTATTCCATAAAGAATAATCCTTAATAGGAAAAATAGATATTATTCTAAATAAGAAGCGGAGATTTGGGAATCGAATCCTATAAATTGGGAAGATGCACGGAAAAGGTATGCAATTCTGACTATCTCAACCTCCTTCTTCTCTCATATTGTTAATCCCAATCGTCGGAGGCGTAGGCCCAACAAAATCGGATCGCCCTTTTGCGAGGTTCACATTCGTCCCGGATGCCAGAGTAGATCGAGACGAACAAAATTGATTCTTACAAATATTACATTTTTAAAATAAAAATTTTTAGAAATTAGATGCATATTATGAATTTATACAAAATTGAAGTGGTAACTTATAGGTAGGAATAAATAATAATTGACTTTTGAGAAGAAAGCCGCAAGGTTTTATTAGGAGCCCATCTAAAAGATTTGAAGTTTAAAATTTATTTATTGGTAATTTCAAAACAGAAAAAACTTTTAAATGTCTTAAATTTTTGCATATTAAGTTAAATATTTTGTATGAGATTTTTTAAACCATGATAAGAATTTCTAAGGGGGTGTATGTATTGTTGAATTAAGACTTAAATACATTTATAGACTTTTTAAGGGTGAATTTGTTTTGTTTTGTTTTTTACTTCCTAAGCAATTTGCTTTCTAAAATTTAGACTTACTGTTTGTTTTATTTTATTTTCAAGACATGGTTGAATTTTTAAATTTTTTGCTAAATAAAAAAAGCCAAAATACTTGGCTTGTTCTAAATACTTTTTCTATTTAGAAAACCCTATATTTTCAAACTTTTAAATAAGAGCATGAGAAAACCATACTTGATTATCCAAATGAAACTCTTATGAATCATGAGTCATTCTTATGCTAATTAAATAAAATTATGTGTATTTTTTAATTTCTATATAAAAAATATATGTTTTCAAATTTTAGATAAAAATTTAAAAATTGAAAGACTTAGAAAAATTTTAGGGCATTTTTAGTTCATATTTTGAAGCGATCATGATACTTGATTTAAAAAAATAGAGAACACCATTTTAGTGTTATTTGAAAATTGTTTGTGTTATCTCATTTTAGTGTTTTCTATATTTTTCGTGTTTTTTAGAATAAAAAAAAAAAAAAACCAAACATGTTTTATTTGTTTTCCCTCATTTTATTGTCTTTTGGAACAAAAAACAGTTTTCAAAAACTGTAAAGAAACATGCCCTTAATTTTTATTAATAATATATGAATTTAGCGTATATAATGATGATGATTTATTTAGTGGTATTTTAGTTTTATTTATTTTTAAATAAATTATTTATCATAATAATTTTTTTATAAACAGGTTAAAATTGTTATTCAAATATTATATAAATATGTTCATTTTACCATGATGATAAAGTTAAATATTAAATTAATTATACTATCTTTTGCAAAGTAAATAGATGTGGGGGTGAAAACGGAATAAAAATCGTGAAACCCTAGCTTCCTTTTCTCTAAATTGTTTCTCTTTTAGCTTGTATTCCTTAAGCAATGAGAGGTAATTTTTGGTTATTCTTGGCTTGAATTCACCTTATATACACATTTTTTTCTTCATTTTATTTCTTAATTTAAGTGGTTATTCCACACATATCTAGGTTCCTTGTCCGTAAGGGTCACTCACTCTCTTCTATTGGAGATAAAAGTACGATGTTAAGCCCCTTTCCTCATCTATTGATTGCATTACACTTTCATTAATTTTTTCGAGATTTAGTCGTCGTTTTGGTGTGGTGTGTGGTTATTGTCGTCTTGGTGTGATGTGTGATTGTCGTTGTCCTAGTGCGGCGCGTGGTTGTTGTCGTCTTAGTGTGACGTGTGGTTGTCGTCGTCTTAGTGCGGTGTGTGGTTGTGTCATCTCAGTACGACGTTTTGTTTTTTGTTATATGATGTAATATTTATTTGTCTTTTGGCGATTCAAATGAGCAAAATATATCCAATCAAAGACAAAAAATCAAATCAAGTCATCAATATGATACAGAATTGTATCATAAGTGTGACGCCCCCAACCTGGCACTCGGTGTCAAGCGAGGGTGTCATTTTTATTTTTATTTTTATAAACTTATAACCTTGAAGCTTGTTCATTCATATAATGTTAAACATTTAACTTATACTATAATGCAGCCAACGATTACAAAATATATACAAAGGTCCATATATGGGAAGTGTTAAGCGTTCTGATATTTCACGTTGTTTCTAACAAAAACATATACAAAAATAGACCAAAAGGTCTTTAGTGGGCACCTAGTAGTGTGTTGACTTTGATTGCCGATGCAGATTGTCCTGTCCTCCGGTTTCCTCTTTTGTACTACCACGAGATGAAGAAAATTTACTCAGCTTTACATAGTGGGAATAAACTCGTGGGCGACCAACACGAATCATCACACTTCTATACACATGCAAACATCTAACATATCGTATCATTTAAACATGCTTATACATATTTCATATTTCTTGTCATCTAGTATTTCATTTCTTATCATTTACACTTTACTTCATGTTCTTGTCTAATATCTTGCTCCATCATATAAGCGGTACTATGCTTCTCTTATCATATCATATCATTTCATATGTCATATTTAAGTAATTTGTTTATGTTTCAATACTTTGCATAAATCTTAGAAGTGGATAAAGAAACTATAAGATCATTTATTTGTACTCTCATTATCAAATAGTGGTCTATAAGAGCTGAAGGCGTATTTGTTATCATTATGCGAGACGATGACCGTCTATAAGAACTGAAGGCGTAATATTTAAGCCGGGGCCAATTGATTAGTATCTTTGCGAGACATTTTCCTAATAGGCATGTCCATCTATCCACTCTACCAGGTTCTAAGCAGGACAATCCATGTGTGTATTTTATGTTAAGTACATATCATATTCTAGAATAATTATTATCATCCGACTAATCATATGTGATATTTACAATCATTTATTTTTATCTTTGAATTTTTTTCATATCTCATTATATGCATGAATAATTATGGATATCATGTATGCTTATGAGGTATTTACTATCATTCAAATTTTATCAAGCTATATGGATGAATTCTAGACTCAAAGAGCTTTCCATAGAGTCCAAGAACTTCCAAAACGGAGTTCGGACGGAGAAATTATGACTGTCCGAAGTTGGAGGCTTCCCATGAACAGTGGCTACGAGCAACACCAGTAGGGCTTACAGTTTTTCATGATTTATGGACCTAATATGAGTTCCAATGTCATCAAGCTATATATGAATGGATTTTAGACTCAAAAGGGTTTTCCGTAAAGTCTAAGAACATCCAAAACGGAGTTCGGACGAAGAAATTATGACCGTTCGAAATTGGAGGCTTCCCATGAACAGTGGCTATGAGCAACCAGTAGTGCTTAATGTTTTCATGATTTCTGGACCTAATATGAATTTCAATATTATCAAGCTATATATGGATGAATTTTAGACTCAGGGCTGTAGAGTCAGGGTTTTAAAGCGGGTTGGGTGAAGAAATTATGGCCAGGTACGAAATTGGAGGCTTCCCCATGAGCAATTGGCTACGAGCAACCCGATGGGAGCTATTTTTTTACATGATTTCTAGACCTAATAAGAGTTCCAATATCTGTCAGAAAGATATAATTAATAGATTCTAAACTCAAAGGGCTTTCCATAGAGTCTAAGAACATCCAAAATGGAGTTCGGACGAAGAAATTATGACCGTCCGAAGTTGGAGGCTTCCCATGAACAGTGGCTACGAACAACCAGTAGGGCCTACTTTTTTTGTGATTTCTGGACCTAATATGAGTTTCAATATTATCAAGCTATATATGGATGGCTTTTAGACTCAGGAGCTTTCCATAAGAGTCAGAGGCATCAAAGCGGAGTTCGGACGAAGAAATTATGGTATCAGAGAAATTGGAGGCTTCCATGAGCCGATTACCGCCTTGATGGGGCCTCACATTTCTGATTTTTGGACCTAATATGAGTCCAAATATTATCAAGCTATATACGGATAGATTCTAGACTCAAAGATATTTTCATAGAGTCCAAGAACATTTAAAACGGAGTTGGGACAAAGAAATTATGAACTTTCGAAATTGGAGGCTTCCCATGAATAGTGGCTACGAGCAACCAGCATAGCCTATTGTTTTAGTGATTTCTGGACCTATGTAAGTTCCAATATCATCAAGCTATATATTAATTAGTTTTTAGACTCAAGGTCTTTCTAGAGTCTAAGAACTTTAGCCGGAGTTCGGACGAAGAAATTATGACCGTCGGTCGGGCTTCCATGAGCAGTGGCTCTGGTAACACCAGTGAGAACCTCTGAGTTTTCGTGATTTTTGGACCTAATATGAGTTCCAATGAAGGGACCCAACCTGAGTTTCCTTTTTGTAACTCGAGGGACCCTCCCGGCACTCCTATGGATTCGAAAAAAAAAAACATTTCATTTCATTTAAACCTTTTTAAAAGTGAATTCGTGGAAACCAGACCCATTTGCTCTGATTCGTTTTCCATAAAATCTTATAAAACATGGTGAAATATTTTTTTAAACATTAAACCATTTATAGAAAATCGGCGGAGGTTTCCTGCAGTATATATTCTAACCTCTCTCATAAATATTAATTTTTGCTCCACATCCAGCAATGGGACATCAAAGTCCACCACTGTAACAATTTCAAATCAAACTTTAAAATCATTTTCTTCCTTCAAAACCATATACATTACAAAATAAACGTGTACAAGTAGTTATTTACAATAAAACTATACATTTTCAAAGGTGGTCGTCAAGTGAGGGCGGTGTCAACGGCAGGAGGATGCTCGAGCGCACGTCAGTCTTTTGCCCTTGAAAACAATTGGAAAGATTGAGCTGGGCTTAGTGAGATGCAGTTCGCAAGGGAAAGAAATAATGTTTGGAATCATGGATTAATCTGATATATAAAAACAAGTTGTATGAGATCTCATTTCCATAACATTTATTTTGCATTTTCCTTTCTATTCAAATACAGCGTGCAAAACAATTGTATAGAATCTCATTTCTATAAACATTTACTTTTACTTTCCTTTTCCATATAGTTCAAATACAATGTGTAAAACAATTGTATCAACATATCTTTTCAATATACTTTCTTTTCTTTTTGAATCCGTCATATCCAATGGAACCCGCATACCGTTAACCACCGTTGGTCCATGAAAGAACCTATGAGGAAACAGTCTTAGGATCACCGATGGCCCAAAAAGGAACCTCCGAGAAATCGTGCCATACCGTTAACCACCGTTGGCCCATGAAAGAACCTACGAGGAAACAGTCTTACAAATCACCGTGACCCAAAAATGAACCTTCGATAAATCGTGCCTTTCTTTTAAATACCATTTCACTATGGAATAAATCACATTATGCGTTGGTAAATTTTTCGTACTTTTCACGTTCATGGCAATATGCATCCTCTTCGCCATACATAAAAATCTAACCTTTCCGTGTACCATGCGAGTAAAGTACTTTATTCGACTTTCCTTCTAAACTTTATTTTTGTAACATAGGGTAACCATGGATTCAAACATTTTCATATATTGTATTTATACCATAAATCTATACATTCATAAAACATTTCATTTCATATGGAAACCATAAATCATACTTTATAAAACTATGGAAACCTTAATCATTTTATATTTTCTCGTAATTTAAAGTCAAGAAAATACATTTCTTTTTCATTTGAACATTTTATAACATAGATATGAAAACATATACATTGGTAAACATTAATATATATATATATATATATATATATATATATATATATATATATTCATAAACATTTACATTTTCCCTCGCATAGTTATTTAAGCCATTTTTCTTCCTTTAAACAAAAACTTTCCACCTCCACCCTTGTGCTATCACCTTCCTCCTACAAGTCACATTATCATAAAATCCATTAACATCCATACCAATCTTGTTATTCCAGCATTAACTATACTATACTTTCCGGCAACCTTTAAGCATTTAATCACTTCAATTGATTAAAATCAATTGAACTCAACCTCTTTTTGTTTTCATGATTTTCTTATGCTAACTCATGGAAATTACTACCTTTATTAACCCCTGACATGCCTTGAAATGAGGTCATACCCAAGAAACCCAGTATTCCATAGACAACCAAGCAACCTGCACACTTGAACATGAAACATAGTACAGATATGTTCTGATCATCCCCTGTACTCTGTGAGATATTGAGTCGGGAATCTTCCGCTCAATGAGCTTTCCATAGAGTCCAAGAACACCCAAACTGGAGTTCGGACGAAGAAGTTATGACCTTTTCATTCAAAACTCAGTCCGTTTACTGTTTGCTGAAGCTTGATCTGTAATTCCCTGATTTCAGGGCCTTAATCCATAATTTGACACTTGTTCTTTGTACTCATTTTTTAGATACGCCGGTTCTTAGGGCTCTTAACTTCTCCAACTGGAATCATCTAAATCGGATCACGAGGCTTCAGATATGTTCTAAACAACTGAGACTACTGGTTTTCAAAGCAGAACCCTGACTGTTTGAACATAGCTCCCCCTTTGAATGCATTTACGAGTCAAATTGGTCGAATTTAAGTTGACCTATTTCAAAGAGACAATGTTTCCTATCAGTCTAGTTTACTTGCTTCAGTTTGAATAACTCAATTCAGATGAGTGATGACCAAGTTATGGCGAAAGCCTCTGATCATGGAGTCTTAAAAACGAAACAGAGACAAACTACTGTTGTAAAGCCTTTGAACCCAGTTTTGAGTCCAAATGGGTCGGGAGGCTGGATAGACCTATTTCAAGGAGCAATGTTCTCCTATCAGTCTAGTTTACTTAGAAATTTGAAGCACTCAATTCGGATGAGTGATGGCCAAGTTATGGCCAAAATACAGTCATGGAGTCTTAAAAACAGAACAGAAAAACTGCTTGAAAATAGCTCCACTTGGAATGCATTTTTGAGTCCAAATGGTTCAGAATTTGGATAGACCTATTTCAAGGGGAAGTGTTCGGCTATCAGTCTAGTTTACTTAGCAATTTGAATCACTCAATTCGGATGAGTGATTGCCAAGTTATGTCCAAAATATAGTCATGGGATCGAAGAAAAAAAACTAGACAACATCTCCTTGGACACACACATGCCTTGAGATAGAAATTAACCCGAGTAGGAGAAAAACCCTACCTCAAATGGCGCGATTTCATGGGACACTGATTAGTACCCAAAAAGTGCTATTTTGAACCCTATTTAAGATAGGTTCTAAGTACTTTTTGTGTACTAATCATATTAGTTAAGTCGATTGACACGTGTAGGTCCCTTTGGTACTAATGATTGTATTTTGAGGCTGTTTGTGGTAGTTTTTGCAGGTTTTAGAAGCCTATTCTATCATATCAAGCTAGGCATATCAAAGTTGAGCTGATTTACATCGAGTTCGTATGATTTATCTTCGATTGCATCAAGCGGGGCCAGCGATTGAGGAGCAAGCGAGGGACAAGCGGAAATTTAAGCTGGTAAGCGAAATTTTCGCCTACCTAACAATTTCGCATAGTGAATTTTAAGCTATTGTAGAAATTTCGCTACATAACAAATTTCGCTATTGTGGCGATTTTTAGCCTACGATGGCGAATTTTCGCTCGATGGCAATTTTCGCTATGTAAGCCCGAAAATTTCACCTATAGAAATTCTACTGCTGCTTTGTTTTTTTGTGTACAAACGACCCCGTTTTTGGTTAATTTCATTTCTACCCTCACTGTAATAATACTAGTTAGGTTAGATTGGTATTTTCGCCTATTTGTAAGGCTATATAAGCCATTTTCTGAACAATTTGTAACCTAACTTTAACTTTGACATTCTCGGTGCGGGCTGTTTTTGGCTAAGCTCACCTCTCTTCTCTCTCATCTTCTCACTTTCTAAGCTGACCAAACACACCCTTTGATGATGACAACTCAAAGGATGTTTAGCTAAAACCTCTAAACCTTGAAGGAGGGTTGCTAGAGTAGGTTGATATGTTTTGCGGGTGATCCTACGTTTTCCCACTTGACCCAGTCACTGCGTATTATGTTTGCAAACTTTCAAAACTAGGTTTAAAAGCTATTTGATGTACTTTCATTGGTCAATACTTGGCAAGCTTTTAGGGTTCGGTGTATTCTTAGTGGTAGATACACTGACATCCATTAGTTGTCATTTACGAGCCATCAGAGGTAGGTTAAATGCTAGATTTCAACTTCAGGAACATTTAATGCTCAGTAAATGCTATGTTTCAAAGAGAAATGGTGCGAGGGTTAGTATGCAAGTTCAAGCAAAGTCAGGTTTGGAAATGACTATAGGTCATCTTCCTAATGCGAGGAAATAACTTTGAGGACACCTTTGCAACCCTATCATACCAAACTAGCCCCAGCTTCAAGGACTTCTTTTACATCTTATTTCAAGTGCCTTCGATTAGTATAGCGAAGCCACTATTTTTATACAAATCCAAAATCAAACAAAAGCCTCACCATTTTATTGATTACAAAATCATTTGTAAAGGACGAAAACCCATCCACGTGTTCGATCCTAGAGCCGCTATCACTGTGATGGTCGCTACGCGATGGAGTAATTAGGTTATAAATTTTGTTGATTCATAATATCTTGTGGCCTTCACCAGAATCAAATGGCGCGGATTGCAGTGGATGGTGCCTTACTCTGATTGATGAGATGATGAGTACTTTTAATCCTCATTACAAATGGTGCCCTTTTAAACCTTTTTGAATTCCATTGTTTAGAATTTCAAGTTTTTTTTTTTTTCTCGGTAGTCATTCTTCAGGGTGTTTTTTTTTTTTTTTAATTTATGAATACTTGATCATTTTATTTGTAGCTAACGATCTTTTTGGCGACCACATTGTTGTTCTTTGCTTTTGCATCTCTTTTTGTTTCCCGGTGTTTATGTACCCTTTGGGATAGAATGCTCTCAGGAGTAGATTGTAAAGGAGTTAGTACACAGTCATTGAGTTGTGAAGTCGGTGTACACGGTGAAACAAATGGATCCTCTACGAAGAACAACAAGAGTCGACAAGGAGCTCAAATAAATCCAACAACATATGGTCGATGAGATTTGCACTTTTACCCTCCTAGAGTGAGTGCACCTTCTTGCATCATACCACTTGCTGATGATGTGGTGGTAAGACCATATCTGATGCCCCTACTTCCCACTTTCCATGGAATGGAGAGCTGAAAATCCATATCGCATATGCGGGAGTTCGAGTTTGCACAACTTTTTAAAGAAGGTGTGCACGGCATGGACCAGCTTAAGCTGAAGGCTTTCCCTTTGACAATGAAAGACAAGGCCAAGATTTGGCTCAATTCAACTAACGGTCGAGAACAATTAGAAGTGGGCGAACTTAATTTGAATTTTGAAGAAATTTTGATTACAGCTAGGACCGGCGGTTTGAAGAGAGGCAAATTTACGCCTTCGACCTACGACAATGAGAAGTTTTATTAGTGTTCGAAGGGTTCATGGAACCATCGGTGCATGTCCACGCCCTTGGGTTCGATACATGGATGTGAATCACTTACATGATGGTATGTCTCCGGCCATTGAAGCAACTCACGGAAGCCATGTGTGGAGGGACTTCACGAGGCAGCAGAATGAAGCCATGGACTTTTGAGTATGTGGCCAAAACCTCCAAGGCATGGGACGAGCCGAGATCGAGAAATTTGAAAAAATGGGAGCCTTCAACCCACGAGGGAGGCATTTATGCACTTTCCTAAGCTGGAGATGAAGCAAAGCCGACCACTTTGACCGAGAAGGTTGGAAGGAGCTTGAAATGAAATCGACATGAGAAGTGCAAGCGGTGAGTTGGATTGCACATCCTCACCTAACTTTGTTTTAATTGTCGGTCAAGTAGCCATCTTGGGGAGCATTGTCCAATGGTTCCTTCAGTGAGGGACTTAATGCAAGAGCATGCCCATGTCTTAGGTCAAAATAAGCCACCGACAAATGCTTTCAGAGTATGCGCGGCCACTATAACCACAATTAGGAGGCCGAACCTATCATGGAAGCCAAACCCCTGCATATGCTCCCAAGAACTGCTTGGCCGGTTAGCTCCACCTCGGCCTGTGGCCTCCATACTCTTCTCTGATGACGAAACAGTGCAATTTAAGCGAGTAGTAGGTACCTTTATGGAACATAAGGTGTTGAATGTTGAGCCTAATCGAGAAAATTTAGACGATGAAGCTCACTGACAAGAAATAGACAATATGCATTCACGAGATCTCGACAAATATGACAACGCAAGTTCCATTTCGAGGTTGTCTAACGTGCTTGGGGTCTGAAAAAGGAAATTCCCTTCCCGTACAATGAAAACCTAGGGGATACCATGAGATAGGCTCGCCGATGATCCCGATGCAAGATTGATGAAGTCAAAAGCAATAGTGGCGTTGGTAGTACGGAAATTGAAACCCGGCGGAGTCCCGAGCCGGCGAAAGCTCCCGATGGATTTGAACCACTAGAGGAAGAACGACCCGACAAGGGAAGAGGTAAAAACACGGTGCTGCCCTCCTTTCCCTCGGGCACTTCGAAAAGGAAAAGTCGAGTCAACCAAAGGCGAAATTTTAGAGTACTCTGACGGTGAAGGTTAACATCCTCTTCTCGATATGATCAAGCAAATCCTCAGTATGCAAAAGTTTTTTGAAAAGGACCTATGCACGGTAAGAGGCCTTAATGTTAATAAAAACCTTGCAGTGAGAAGCAAGTGAGTGCCATCATTGAGTGCAAGACTCTGTGAAGTATAAGATCCCACAGGGTGTCCTACACAATCTCCGTTAACATAGGCGGCACTTGTGTGGAAAAGGAATTGCTAGATTTGGGGCAAGTGTTAATCCCAATGTACCTTTTCCATGTATAAGCAAAAATTTGAAGAACTTAAGCGACCATTATCACTTTGTCTCTGTGATGGGTCCATCAAAATACCAAAGGGACGATTGAGGATGTTTTGATTCGGGTGGACAAATTATATCAGTGGATTTTGTAGTGCTTGATATCGAACCGATCGCGGTAAAGGGGCTAACCATGTGCCCGATCATCACGGGAAGGCCGTTTTGGCCACTTCAATCGCGATCATTAATTGGAATGGGGTGATCTGCGGCCCTAACCTTTGGAAATATGACCCTAGAGCTCAATATCTTCCATCTGAGCAAAAAGCACATGCACCAGCAGGAGGACGACAGTGAAGAGGTTTGTGCGATAGAGGCCATCCTTGAAGAACAAGCAAATGAGTTGCTTGTGCAAAATGTATTAACCAGGGAGTTGGTCGGCTTGATGTGAAGACGGCAGAGGGCTAGCGAAAGTGAGCCTCTTGCATGGGCAATGGAGAAGAAAGGTTGAAGTTTACCACTACTTCTTTGGAAGTGAGAACATGATCATAACAGTTAGATCTTAAGCCCCTACCTATTAGTTGAAATATGCATTCTTGGAGGAAAAATGCATTGTCGGTAGTAGGATTTCTTCACTATTGAGCAATCCACGGGAGGTTAGTTTGCTTGAATCCTCCACGAACGAAAGCAATTGGATGGACGATCTCCCAGGTTGAAAGGCATCGGCCGACCGTATGCACCATCATATCTACTTAGAAGAGGGAATCGAAAGTGGTTCGACAACCATAGAGGAGGCCCCGAGATCCGCATATGTAAGAGGTGAATGCAGTGGCGGTGTTGGAAATTGCTACAATGGCATCATATACCCCATATCAGGAGTAGCTCTTGGGTAGAAGTCGGCCAAGTAGTACCAATCGGGGTTACTACGGTGCTCAATGAGAAAGGAGAGGGAAATGCCCACCCGACACTAAATTTGGAGGGTATGTATCGACTCTGAAGAATTTGAATGAGGTGACGAAAGGAATCACTTTCCCTTACCTTTGCTGGACCAACTCTAGAGAGTATCGAGGTCATGCCTTTCTTTGCTTTTAGATGGGTATTCGAGTACACTTCAGGATCAAAATCATTTGTGATGATCAGGAAAAGACCACTTTCACTTATCCTTTTGGTACATATGCCTATAGGAGGATGCCCTTCGGTCTATGCAATGCCCCGGCCACTTTTCAGCATTGTATGCTCAGTATTTTCAGTGATATGGTGGAGCGTATTATGGAGGTTTATATGGATGACATAACAGTTTAAGGGGAAAACTTCGATGAATGCCTAATCCATTTAGAAACTGTCCTCCACAGATGCTTTGAAAAGAACCTAGTATTAAACTGGGGAAAATGCCATTTTATGGTAAATCAGGGCATAGTGTTGGGGCACATCATTTCCGAGAGGGGAATTGAAGTGGATAAAGCCAAGGTAAAATTGATCTCGAAATTGCCATCTCCTACTAATGTGAAGACAGTGCGGCAATTCTTGGGACATGCAGGCTTCTATCGCAGGTTCATCCGAGACTTCTTGAGAAAAGTACTTCGCCGCTCTACAAGCTCCTTGAAAAAAGATGCAAAAAGTTTGAATGGGATGCGAATGCCAAGAGAGTTCGAGGCTTAAGGCATGTTGACTCTGACACCGGTGTGAGAGCCCTTGACTGGCACTTGCCTTTTTAGGTAATGTGCGATGCTAGTGACCTTGCTGTCGAAGCGGTTCTCGGACAGAGAGTAGAGGGAAAGCTGTATGTGGTGTATTATGCGAGCAAAACATTAAATGAAGCTCAGAGAAACTACATTACTACGAAGAAAGAATTGCTAGCAGTGGTCTATGCTTTAAATAAGTTCCGATCTTATTTGATTGGGTCAGATATTGTAATCTTCACAGATCATTCAGCATTGAAACATCTACTCTAAAGCAGAATTCAAGGCTGGCTTATTAGATGGGTTCTATTGCTACAAGAGTTTAAAATCAGTTAGAGATAAGAAGGGTGTGGAAGCGTTGTTCAGATCATCTCTCAGTTAACCATAGCACCTGATACCCCTGACCCTCCACATATTTGATGAATTTCTGAGGAGTCTCTTGTGATGAGTATAGCACCATGGTATGCTCACATTGCCAATTCACCCAGTAACGAGGAGAGTTATCGGTGGCGTGGACGGCCACGGGACAAAGTTCTTCCATACGAGGGTTAAATTCGTACTATTGGGGCTGTATTTGTTAGTATTGTCTTGATCGGATAATAGGAAATGTGTGTAGGAAGAGCAGGAAGGAATTCTCAGCCATTGCCATGATAGTGCGTGTGGAGGAGCATTGGCTTCACGGGAAAACAATACGAAAGTGCGCATTCGGGCTTTTTATTGAGTCATTGTTTAGAATGCCCCTACGCGTATGCGAAATAATGGTGTGATAAGTGCAGACTTGGAAAGATTTCCGTTGTCACATGATGCCCTTGAACCCATTTAGTAGTTGAATTGTTTGATGTATGGGGCATCGACTTCATGAGACCATTTCCTACTTCCTTTGGCTATGCCTACATCCTTGTGGGGGTGGACTACGTGTCCAAGTGGGTTGAAGCAGTGCCATGGAAGGCAGTTGACCACGAAGCCGTGCTAAAATTCCTGGAGGAGAACATTTTCTCTAGATTCGGAGTTCCCAAAGCAATTATCAGTGATAGAGGTTCTTACTTTTGTAACAAACCCTTTGAGAACCTCTTATAAATATGAGTGTTATTAAGCCTGAGGTAGCCACCTCGTATCATCCTCAAACCCGGTGGTCAGTGGGCTACTTGATAGAGGAAATAAAGACCATCGATGAAATTAAGATTGAATTATAGCAGGGAAGGATGGTCTTTGAAGCTTCTAGACTCATTATAGGCATACATAACAGCATACAAGACCATCCTCGGCATGTCCCCGTATTGCTTAGTTTATGGCAAGGCTTGCCATTTACCAGTAGAAATCGAATACAAGGCATGGTGGGCAATACGAAATTTGAACATGGATATGAATCGAGCTGGACTAAAAAGAATGCTTGAGATTGATGAGTTAGAAGAGTTGAGAAACGACGCCTACTTCAATTCCAAAATTGCAAAGGATAAATAGAAGAAGTGGCATGATCAGCTCATAACCTAGAAAACCTTAAATCAGGAGGATCAAGTCCTATTGTATGATTCCAAGCTCCATCTGTAACGCATCGAAATATACCCTAGTCGTTTTCGACATGTTTAGGGTATTTTGTAGCATAATTTAGATGTTTCGTGATTTAAATGCGAGAGCATGGAAGTGAAACCCGGAAGTGTACAAGATACATAGGGGGCAAATATGTAATTTGCCAAAAGGAGCATAGAAGTCATAAGATGAAAGAATTTATGGGTTAAAATAGAATTATGCCTAATTTGATTTGCAAAAGAGAGGAATTTAAGGACTAAAATGAAATAATGAAAACTTAACAAACAAGGTTTTAGGAGCGAACATGGCCTAAGGAAAGATATTTTATTTAAGACCAAATTTGGTCTCATTTTGGGGAGGAAAAAGCGAGTGGAGGAAGAAAGAAGAAGAAGAGAAGGGAAGAGGAGAAGAAGAAGAAGAAGAAGGAAGAAGAAGCCAAATTAGAGTATGGATCATATAAAGTTTTGTATGGAACTTATGGTTGTGGCAGGATATGTATTTTGACCATGGTAGGGACTTCTATGGTTTAAACCCTAGGTTTTGTTGGGATTTCATCATAACCCTAGAATTAATGAAAGTAAGGTTATTTAAAACCTAAATGGTACAAGAAAAACATGGAATCCTCCATTTGAGGTTGGATTCATGGTTTAATTTCATGTAATTGAGTTAGGGTTTAGAACAAACCCTAACTAATCTTTATAGTTGGTTTATGCATGGGTTATGACCCATTATAGATTTGTTTTGGAAGGAATTCATGATGGGTTTTTTGGGTAAGATAAGAAGTATTGAAAGATGATTTGGAAGTAAAATAGAGATTACAAGATGAATTTGGAGTGGTTTGATGTGTATATAGATGTGAGTTGATTTGGGTATCAACATATGGAAAAATGGAAGAAAAACACACATTACAGGTAAATTTCGAGGCGGTACCGATCTAGAGCGAGAGCGATCTGATCTAGTACAGTGCTCTGTTTTTCTATTTTGACCAGTGTTTGTATTTTTGCCATAACTTGGTCATTTCTTATCCGATTTGAGTGATTCAAGTTGCTGGTTAAAATAGACTTCAAGGAGAACCAAACATCCTGAAATAGGTACCTGCAAATTCTGATTCTATGTGGCCCAAACATTCACTCAAAGTGGGGTATGTTCAAGCGATTTATGCTTGATTTGACCATAAGAGTAGTCTAGGTTGTTTAGGACATAACTTGAGTTAGGTGCTACGATTTGGGTGATTCCAGTTGGAGGAGAACCCATAGAACCTTAGCTTCAAAGGAGTACAAATAACTAGTGTCAAATATGGAGTTAAGATCCCTGAAAAATAGGTGTTCTGGTGTTCCTAGTGTAATCTGAGTGGCAAACTAGTTTAGGCGTAAAAGGCCATAACTTGAGTATGGATGATTCAATTGGAATGATTCCAATTTCTAAGTAAAGTATATTTATAGAGGAACAAGAATACATGAATGATGTGTGAACACATAGGTGTCATCTTAGTATAGTATATGAAATACCATATGCAGGCGTAGAACAAAATATAAAAATACAATATGTATAGATAATGTTCATGAAACATGAATATGATATGAAATATGGCTTCATGAAACATAAACATGAATATATGAAAAGCAATATGGCAGACACGGGAAACGTGATAAAGGTGAGTTATGAGTTCGAAGAAGCTATATATTAGTATGACTACTTAGGACCGAAGAATGAATGAGTGGACGTTCTAATTAGTGCTACGACACTCCTGTTCAGTACCTCGGTACTCCTTATTAGTGTTATGGTACTCATGTTCGGCCTACTTGATACGCTGATTAGTGCTTTCGACCACTGTGTTGGTCTTCGGCACTCTGCTTTTGTGCTCCGTTACCTCTGATCTTGTGGAGCCACTGTGGTGCACTTATTGTGCTGTGTCCTACTCATTTCTTATGATTGGTCTAGGTAGTCAAACAGTTATATGATAAGACTCTGAATAAAGAATAAGAGTAAAGAAATGAATATGGTAAAGATCTGAATGTACCTACGGGTACCTCTGTATATGTTCTGTAGTACCTGACAGGCCGAAAACGCGGTGTGTAAAATGTACGCCTATGTGCGCAAGTGCACGCGTCGCCTCAAGTAATATAATGTACTAGTGTACGAGTATCGATCCACAGGGAAAGATGAATTGACTACAGAGATTCTACTTTTTAGACAATATCTGAATAAATGATTCTAAGAGAGAATTTAAGTACTAACTGTAACTAAGCTATTGGTTTGGTGGAATTTATTAATGTGGGAGCCTAGGGTTAAATCTCCCCACATCACGATTCGATGGATTATTCTCCCTAAAGATGTTGTTATTCCGATTGTTATAACATATCGATGGCGAGGTGATCTTGCCCTCTGAGATATCTACTCTCGAGGTATATTCATATTTCGTGAATAGAATCGAGTATATCTCTATCTACGACTCGGTATTCGAAATGTAATGTTCAGCCCCAAAGTACCGCCCGAGGGTTCGAATATCTCTATTGCCGAATGGCTAAAGGCTACTCTACCCCGGATCCCTTAATACCCTCATCTCTGAATCTCGGATCTTGATTGTAAATATGTTAATATTGGCCGGATATTATCCTTATAATTAACATGCGGGTATAGACGAGATGTGATAAATTAACAACAATTGATTAACATGAAGGTTAAATTCTAATCAGTTAATGCGTGACGGGGTTTGTGATGTAACCACACAAGAAATGAGTTTAGAACATCATGAAAGAAAGGAAACAAAATATGTAATGTAGAAGAACATCCTCATGTGATCAAAAATAATCAAAACAATAATGAAAAACCAATACAAAAGTCGAGAGATCGCGAAAGTGCGTGTTGCAAGGTTCTCCAATTAGTGTCTCGGCCGCCTGCGTTCTTCCAATGCCCCCAATCCGAGGCCCCCTGGCGTTTAATGATGAGATGCAGATTTTTGAGGGCGCGTCGCGGCGTGGTGGCGATTGCGGCGTGGTGGCGCCCTCGCGGCGTGGTAGTGGTGACCTGCATTTGTTGACCCCACGTCGTGACTTGGTGGCGTCGCTGGCGATGGGGCCGTATAAACATGGCGGTGGCTTCCTTGCATGCTCCTCATTTCTCCAAAATGGCTTCAATTCTTTTCGCACAAATCATGCGTATTCCAAAACAAAAACTAAATAAGGAATCTAACACTAAAATTATATAAATAATTCCAAATCAACATGAAAATACTTGGCCAGCCAGTATAATCGAGTGTTTTCATATCATCTTTAAACTTAATTTCTTGCCCTCAAGCAGAGCAGGCTCTAAGCAGGACACACACGGAGCACTATGCAACTCTCACACTAAGGCCGGTAATGCCATCTTTGAAAAATAGGGGATCAATTTGGGTGATTCACATACCTTGTTTTTGCTCGATGTTCAATGAAACATCTGAATGCCTTGACTTTTCGGTGACTTCGATTGAGGTATGTGAAAGCCGACTAGTCACATCCACTCCATAGTGTTCGATAGTAGTTCCAAAACCCTATGTGCACATGGTAGGTGACCTCGGAATCTGCTGGTTGGAGTACTGAGCTTAAGTTCAGCCACCTATTAGGAAGAATCGAACTAGACAAGGATAGGGAGCGCGCAATTATTCATGTCTACATATCTAGAATTTCCTATGTACCAAAACAAAATGGAAGACTGGTGCGAAAGTTTTAGCCCAGTGTTCACATGGCGGGGATCCATTTGGTGACTCCCCACCGGTTGGTTAAAGACACTTAGGAGCATTAAGTTCCCTTCCAAACTTCACCCCGAACACTCCAACCAAACGATAGCCCTAGGTGCGTGAATGATCCATCTTACGTCCCATGCAGCGAGAGGCGGTGAAGTCAATGACTCGGCCCGGTTGGCTCCCGGGGCATTAGGTGATAGGCGCCGGTAATCTTGAGATTCGGGTGGATGATCCCGCTTATTCTTATGCATATGCCTATTTTTATTTCTTTTTCTTTTTCTCTTTTTCTCATGTTTTTGTATTTTTCTCTTTTTTGGTTGGGGCTCGATGGCAATCTCTTTTGTTTAAGGTGTCCCATCACTCAAATGGATTCAGATCTCCCTAGGTTAGTGGAGCTTTAGTAGTTGGTTAAATTGCCATGCATATACGATGCGTCGCTAGTGTGTGAGTGTGATAGAGTTTTAGTGGTTTCTTGACTACCGGGTTGGTTCACTAGCCTTTTCACCTATTCAATCTAATTACGAGCATCGAAACAAATGTATGCATCTGAACAAATCTATAGTGGTGTCCAAATGATCCTCGATTTTCAACATGGCACGGCGAATGCAATTACTACATTATGCATGAATATCCTAAAACAAACAAGAGACAACAAATGACTCACCAACATAAGCAAAATATATACGTGCACAATAACTCAAACAGAAATACTAACACTACATAAGCGCATGCAATACTAAAAATAAAACCGCAAACCCAATCACGAACAACTACTAACAATCACATAAACTACTAAAATAAAACAACTTAAATAATCAGCGGTGATAAACATGACATAGTATTCGAACAAAAATACCCCCCAGACAAAAGATCGGTGTGCTGTCAAATAAAGCAATGGGGGTAGGGACTCCCACGTAGATCATGCGGTGGCGGTGGTGGTGAGTGGAAAGCTAGGATTTGCGCGGAGTTAGACTGCATAACTCTTTGCTGGCGTAGAATGATGGCACGATTGGCTGGCGAGGGCGTGCGCATGTCGGCCGCGGCGCGCCTCCATGTCCTGAGTAACGAGGACTCGGTGCTCCTGGGTCTCATCCCAGAATGCGTCAAAACGCTCAGTGAGTGAGAGCACCGGGTCCTCAATATCGGGGGAAGGACTAGGAGGGATGGTCGCCTGAGGCTGCTGGGGTGGAGGTGGTGGAGGTCGACGAGGGCAGCGATGTCCTCCTGGGTGTCACCCGAGGAGATCCATAAGCGAAGCCCGATAATGCGAGCTGTCCTGTCGGGGGCTCATGGCGCAGTCATAAGAAGCCCTCGGGTTGCGGGACGGTGTGTCATAGCGACCCGACTATGGTCTTAATTGGGTGAAATAACCGAGACACACCATTGGTGTCAAGGGCACCCGGCTTGTTTGCACAAACGGAAATATCAGAAAAGGGGTGCCCCCGAGGTTCATTTTAAGCATCCAGGTTATGGAGGATGGCATCACCGATAGCACCATGACGTCGAATGGTAATACGTAAGATACGCGTAGTTGAGCAAGGGTATTTGGCGGTCGCCTCGCTTTTACGATGCGTCGTCGGTATAAGGCCGAAGTGATATTAAAGTGATGCCACACCTTAGGAATGTAGGCGGAAGTAGCAGCCTTGAAGTCTTGCGTGGCCAGCTATTGATCAGCCACTCTGCGACCTTTGGCGGGTCGACACTCGGATGACCTCGTGGTGGTCGGGGTGCTCGCGGGCCCGGTCGAAGGGCCGGTGGGATATGCTCAGTCATAGTAGCTGATGATCGACTCAGCGTGAAGTCGGCCAATACACCTCGCTGCTGACCTTTTGAGGACATGGGAGCGGGATTAGTGAATTCGAGCTACGCTCATGGCGGTAGGCGGGGGTTGGCGCAGCTGCAGCGAGCCCGCCCAGCGCCGATAGTTTGCTAAAAATCGTCGGTGGTGAAACCCCTTCTCAGCAATGAAGGATCGGTTTTGCAAATTGTATGCTAAAGCAGATCCAGCGACATCCGCGTTTACAAGCGGGCATCGAATGTGGGAGTCGGGGCCTCGGCGGCCGGGCCTTTCAGCTAACTGAGCAACTTTGCCGTTGCGGATACATCCTAAAGTTAAACCAAATAACAAACACCTAATATGCGACAAAAGAAATTAACCTTCAGGTAACACTACCTAAAGACTAGTCAAGACCTAAAAAGAGGACTCAAAAAACCACTAATGGATAGTTAACTTGAAGTATTTAAAGACCTCTAGGCTACACAAAAACACATAAAGAAGCCCTAGCTTCTACTATGCCCAAGCTAGAATCGGGCACCGAGTGGTGGAGAAGCCACTATGGTCAAAGCTAGGCCAATGTGGGTGACTTACGAGAGGTCGAGCAAGAGAAGATCTGCTTGTCGGTCCAGTGAGCTCCGGCGTGCAGCGAAGGCTAGGGTTTCGGGGAGGAGATGGTGCGGTGAAAGGCCAAAAATGGCCTATTCTTGGTTTAAAACCAGTCTCACGTCGCGACGTGCGAGGCCACGTCGCGACGTGACAGAGAGCTTGATTTGGCGACGTCGCGACGTGCAGGGCAACGTCGCGACGTGGCAGAGAGCATGTCAAAATGACGTCGCGACGTGGAGATTCACGTCGCGGCGTGTGGTGAGTGACCAAATGTGTCGCGGCGATGTAAAAATATCGCGACATGAGGAAGTCCACGTCGCGACGTAGGGAATCCCACGTCGGCGGCGTGGCGAAATGCCACAATTTGGCGTCGCGCGTGTATAAGTGGCCGTCGCTGGCGTGAAAAGTCCGCGTCGGCGTGAGGAATCTGCGTCGGCGGCGTGACGGGGAGAGATGTTAAAATGGCGTGACGTGGGGCTCAAATCGCGACGTGACGAAAGGTCTCCAGGAATTTTAGTTACATTATGCGACCCTTTTTGAGGGCTCTCCGCAGTGAACTTCATTCAGGTCATTGAACCACTTATTTGTAGGAATTTGCTGCAGCAGGTCACAATTAAACCAACAAACAAAAACATTGATCATGAACACAGCTGAAACCAAAATTGCTGAAAATAACTTATGGAACTTAAAACTACGGAAATTTAAGAACACTTGGGTTGCCTCCGAAGCGCTATGTTTAATATCGTTAGCTCGGCGACCGAATCAGTGTGCGATATTCTTAGAAGAAAGTGGGGAAATTTTCGCGTCTCTCCTTTTAGTGTGCACACCTATGTTAGTGGATGAAATACTCTTACATTCGTAACGCCCTCCTCTCGGTGTCTTTTACGTGCGTAATAGGCTTTCACGATTATTAAGCGCTTGTAGTACCAAAATCTACGTATAATGAAGTTGCGATATCTTCATTTGGATCGTCGTCTGGGTGCTTCGTGGGCTGGAATACATGGAAAATGATCTCTTCTCCTTGGACTCTCAATTTGAGTTCACCTTCTTGCACATTGATTTGAGAGCTTTTCCGTGGCCGGGAAGGATACACCAAGTATGATGGGGTGGAGTCGTCCTCATCCATGTACAGAATGACGAGTCTGGCGGAAGAACAGATTTACCAACTTTTACTAGGACATTTTCGATTATACCCAGGGATGTTGATAAGACCTATCGCAAGTTGCAAAGCTGATTGTGGTCGATTTTGGCTCTCCCGGCTTGGCACCCAAACATCGGCAGTAGCATCAGGTTATCATGCTGGCTCCCGAGTCACACGAGCTTTTCCCGGATGGTTCCACATAGAAGGCGGTGCATAGCAAATTTACCGGATCTTGAAGTTGAAGCTTCTTTTACCAAGATAGTACTTTGCATTCCTCGAGTTAAGGCAATGGTCCCATACTCTTCAATTTCTTCTTACTTGCCAAGATTTTTTTCATAATTCACATAACCAGCATGTATATAATGCTTCGAAATGGTATGTTAATATGTAGTTTCTTGAAGATGTCAGAAACTTTTATTCACTTCTCAACACCCTTTTCTTCAGCACCTTTGAGATACGAATTGGTATGTGGGGTTACCATCTGTTTTGCTGTTCGTTGTTCTTCCACTGACTTTATTATCTTTGACCGCTATCGTATCTTGGGGTTGCTCATGTTGCATCTGGTCCTTTGGGATGCTTTGGTCTTGCTCCTTAATTTCCAATTCTCTTGCTGCTAGTGGCGGCTTTGGGATTTCCAACTCTTTTCCACTCCTTAGAGTGATAGCCTTGCAGTACTCTTTTCCTTCTCCTCTAGGGTTTACCTCCGAATTGCTTGGTAGTGAACCTGCTTTGCCTCTACGATAAATAGATTGGCCATTTGCCCCATATCTGACCTCAGTTCTCAAGCTGTCTTTGCTTGGTTTTCAATTGGGTTGCTTGCTGTTGCATATTTGCCTTTGTCTCATTCATGAAGGCGGTGTGTGAGGTGAGCATCTTTGCTAGGGCTTGTTCTAAGTCTACCTTTTTCTCAGGAGGTGGTTCACTATCTCGGTTTGATGGTATATTGTTCTGATTATTCCGCCGCTATTCCCTTGATGGTTGCAGGCGTACGGTTACGATTATTCATACCCTTGTCCACGATTCGATTACGGTAGCCGTTCCCTATACGGTCCTTCTTTGCGGTGATTGATTCGATTAAACCTCGTCACGTGCAGGCTTGCTCCCGCTGTAGGGTTCCTTGGTGACATTCTACGCTACTATGCTGTCCTCCACAGAATTCACAACTCCGTGGGTGGTCACGTATAGCATGTCTTTGTTCCTGCTTTGCCTATTTGGTTGTTTAGTCGGGTAGGCCACATGGTTACGGTGTTGAGGACTTCATTTATGCATTGCCACCCACCGTGTTCTTGGTGTAGCCTTCTCTCTAGGCGGCTGATTGGTATTGGTTGCGGCATCTTCCAATATCTCATGCGCACAGTGCGTGGTTTTCTTCATCAATGATCCTCGGTTGAGGCATCTATCATTGTTCGGGTTGTATTTCTCGAGACCATTGTAGAAGATGTGGACTTGCATCCATCACGGTTGAGTCGGTGGTGGGGCCTTCGCAATAATTCGCTGGAACTGTCCCATGCCTGCGCGGAGTTCTCCCCCTACAATTGGCCAGGCATTGATCTTGCACAAGGATTTGTTTGATCTTGAGTGGAAAGAACTTGAGAGTCGAAACTTTTGTACTAACTCGTTCATGTAGTAATAGAAATTAAATTGGTACGACTAGTTAGCCAATGCTTGGCTCTATCCCAGTGAAGTGGGAATAACACCGCAATCCTTAGGGCTTCTTGATGACACAGTTGTATTTGATGGTATCGCGAACTTAGGAAGTTAGTCAAATGCATGTTCGGGTTCTCATGGGAGCAATCTCAAAGCAGACCATCATGTTAAAACATTTGTCTTTATTGTGACTTCAATTCAAATTGTTTGCTTGAATTGGCGGCCGTCCCGATTCTTTGTCTACGAACAAGCGTATTTGGAGGTAGAACAAACTCATCTAATAGCATGTACTTGGTCATTAAAGTGTATAAGGCTAGCCTAAATGCTTGATTTCTAGTTCGGCTTCTACGTAGTTCGGTTGTTCACGCCAAAATCTTATTCTTGATGTTTTCCATGACTATTGGAGTTCTACTCTGATGCAATTCTACATTCTCGGCGCAATGTGCGAAGTCTTTTCTGACTCCCGGATCACCTGAGTGTTGGTCGTGGGTTTCTTTGTCATGTACTCCACTAAAACCTGTCTTGCAATAACACATGACTAACAAAACAATTACCGATTACTTGTAAAATAACAAAAATAAAGAAAAAATTCAAGAATATTATCTATATGCTTACTTCTCTATATCAAATTAAACCTTTTTCCGACAGCAGCGCCAAAAAACTTAACTTGGTAGAAACGCGGTGTGTAAAATATGCGCCTATGTCGCGCCGAAGTGCGCGCGTCGCCTCAAGTAATATAGTGTACTAGTGTACGAGTATCGATCCATAGGGAAAGATGAATTGACTACAGAGATTCTACTTTTTAGACAATATCTGAATAAATGATTCTAAGAGAGAATTTAAGTACTAAGCGTAACTAAAATTTATTGGTTTTGGTGAATTGATAATGTAGGAGCCTAGGGTTCGTCTCCCTGTCACATTCGATGGATTATTCTCCTAAAGATGTTGTTATTCGATTATTTTATAACATATCAATGGCGAGGTGATCTTACCTACAGTATCCTCTCTCGAGGTATATTCGCCTATTTCGTGAATAGAATCGAGTATATCTCTATCTCGACTGGTGATGATGCTTAATGTTGACAAAACCACCTTCGAGGGTTCGGAATATCTCTATTACCGAGATGAAGTAAAAACCTCTGCCCCGGATCCTGTACCCTGCGTCTCTCGAATCTCGGATCTTCGATTGTAAGTATGTTAATATTGGCAGGATATTATCATATAATTAACATCTTATTATAAATGAGATGTGATATAAATTAACAACGATTGATTAACATGAAAGGTTAAATTCCTAATCCATTATGCAGTAGCGAGAAGTTTGATGTAACCACTAAAAATGAGTTTAGAACATCATGAAAAGAAAAACAAAATATATAATGTGAAGAACATCCTCATGTGATCGAAAATAATCAAAACAATAATGAAAACCAATACAAAAGTCGAGGAGATCGCGGAAATTACGTATTTGCGAGGTTCTCGATTCCGTGTCTCGGCGCCGCGTTCTTCCAATGCCCCAATCCGGAGCCCTTCGCGTTTAATGATGAGATCTGATTTTGAGCTGGCGATGCGCGACGTGGTAACGTCGCTACGGCGTGGTAACGTCGCTGACGTGGTGGCCCGGTTGACTACGCATTTGTTGACCCCCACGTCGTGACTTGGTGACGTCGCGACGTGGAGACGTCGCGACGTGGCAGTGACTTCCTTGCATGCTCCTCATTTCTCCAAAATGGCTTCCAGAAGTTGTTCTTTTCGCCTCATCATGCCTGTATTCCAAAACAAAAACTAAATAAGAATCCCCCAACATAAAATTATATCAATAATGCCAAATCAACATGAAAATGCGCGGTAGCCTTTGAGTATAATCGAGTGTTTTAAGCACTCATCGGTACCTCTGGTGCTTTCGTATAATGAATCTCTGAACCCTACGAATTTATACGTATCCCGGTAATATAGAGTGTAAGGCTAGAAATTCGATTTTTTGAAATAAGGGAAAATCGTAATTTTGATTATAAAATTATAATTCTGGTTAAAGTCCGTAATTAATTCTCACAGACCTCGGATGGCGAAATGGTTATCTTGGGTGGAATCGTCTCGCGAAATCTAGTTAGCACGTAAAATTTCGCAATTTGCTGAGACAGTCGGAGTCGGCACGTTTTTCGAGGCATCGCGTTTCGGGTGCCGTAAAACGATTTTTGATGCAACGAAAGGCACATATAGCATGTACTCATGTACCATAAGTGGTATGAGTAGATAAATGATGAAAATGGACGGCTAGAGATAGGCTAGAATGTCAAAGCTGGATAAAGAGGGAATTAAATTAAATTAAATTGATTAAATGAATAGGACAAAAAGATGCTGTGTGTCTTCTCCAAATTTAAAATGAGCAAAACATGAAGTGGAGAACCGGTGGCGGAGGAAATGAAAAAATGGAGGTTTTTAGAGAGAATCACTTCCTTCTCTACAGGTTATCCTTGATCAGCCGTCGGCGACTTTGGTACAGAGGGAGAAATGATCTACGCGGAGAGGGCTTCGCGTGGGTACCGGGATCGGGAGTTTCTTCCAAATCGCCAGGGAGTGGGAATTTTCTCCCTACTTGGGTTTTATTCCCATTTTAAATGTTTTTACTAATGTTTCGGTTGAATGAAATGGATTGCAGGGGCAGTTGGATCAATCCCAAAACATGGGACAGTGTGGAAACATTTTATATGAATGCGACGTAGTGGGTAAGGGCTGTTTGGATAAACTGAGTAGTGATTTGTGGATTAAATGGTGTTTCGGTATGTATAGGGCCGGAAATGGCCGTGAAATCCGGGTTCACTAAGTGAACCGTTGATTTGGGATTTTTCGGGAATAGTAACCGAGGGTTTCACTATTCCCGAGACAGTGTTCTAAAATTATATTTTTATGAAAATACGTGTTGGTCGAGTGATTTAAATTAAATTACTCGTGTATGATCATTAGCCCAAGTGAGCTAATTTTGATGCTTGAAATTGATTAATTACATGGCATGATTGTGTGATTGGATATTATGCGAATATATTCATGTTGATATGTTTGCATGTGATTAGACTGTGATGGAACTGGCATACATGCATTCCATATGCACTGGAACATCCTAGGAATAGAGGAGTTAGTGCATGAGATGAGTGCAGAAAATGGATTCGGAGGGTAGTCTAAAATGTTAATTATCGGATTAGTACAAACTAAATAATATATCCAACCGTCGGAGCGGCCCGAGTTGATATATATTCATGGTAGTCCACAAACAATTAATATATATCAATCGTCGGAGCGGCCCAATTGATATATATTCATCGGAGGGTTGCCCACTAATAAAACTAATATTCTCATACGAGGCTTAGGCGAGTGTGAGAGAGAGTCGGTGAGGACTCGGGATCTGAGTTAGTCATGTAGACATTCAAGTAGGATCATGCATTTGCTTGAATGTGTGTTTACTTTGGAACATTGCGCCAGGTGGTGGGTAGCCACGCAGGGGCGATTCTCTCTTGAGCTTTAGCTCGCCCGGTCGTGGGATCCCCTTTTTGCAGTACGGGAGCGTGCGAGGGAGGCGGCTCGTCTAGAGAATTTGTGTAGAAAGCGAGATATGAAAACATTGATGTTTTACATGTATTAGAACTCCTTAAGTTTCAATATATGTATTGTATAAAATAGTTTATTAACCCTTGAAACTATTGGATATAGTTTGGATATGCATATTAGTATTGTTATGGGCGGTAGCACCGTATTGAATATATATTGCATATATATTAATTTATTTAGGACGGTATTTGCGGAGTATTGTATTTGGGTAGAGCTCCCCGTACAAAGGAGACTCTGCCCGAGTTTCTGAAGTGGCGTCGGGTAACCCGACATCCACTTGTATTCGTGAGTTGACGGGTAGTCAACGGACCCCCGGGTTTGGGGCGTCAAAGCAGTATCGAGCTTAGGTATCTGTGATGCTAGGGGCTCGGGTTGGGTATCAATCACCACTAGGTGGTTTTGATGTGGAGTATAGGTATGTGGAAGCCTAGAGATGGAGGCTTGGGCTTAGGCCATGGAAATGTAAAAACATCACCACTAGGTGTGGTTTGATGTTAAGTATAGGTATGGCATTACCTAGGAAAATCACGGGTTAAAACTAGGACACTACGTGCACATGTGTTGATGTGTTTTGTGTGATTTTGTGATCTTTGATGATTGGTGTGTATGCCATGTGTCGTGTTGTGTGTTGGTGTAGCCCGGCATTTCAGGTGGTGAGATTGTCGTGTGCTTGAGTGGTGCTTACATGGAAGTGTGAAAATATTTTAGAAATATTTTGAGTGGTGCAGTGTACAAAAGTGGAAAAGAAGATGAAAAGAATAAATTTAATAATTTATTTGGCTTTTATCGAGTGGTAATGGTAAGTTGAAGAAAATACGGGGAAATAAATTTTTATAAATTTATTTGATGAGAATTGAAGACAAATAAATTTCTATGATTTTACAAATTGGTAAAATTGAAGAAATTGGAAGAAAATAAATTTTATAAATTCTTTAGAATTCAGAAAAAGTACCTGGTGAAAAAGCTGGAGAAAATAAATTATAAATTATTTGTGGTCATGAGTGAAAAATAATTTTCTAAGATTTTATATAGTGTAAATTTAAGAAAATGGGGTTAAATAATTTATAAATTTATTTGAGAGTATTAGAAGTCATGAAAAAAAAAAAAAAATGATTTAGTGATTTTAGTGATTTTCGATTTACGAAATATGGAAAATATATAAAAATATATCATATTGAAAAAAAAAGTTTTTAGTGCAAAACTGTTTAAGGCTCTTGCCCAATTTTATATTAATGAAAAAAAAAAAAAAAAAAAAAAAGAAATTTTTGTATTACCAAGCGCGGAGAGAATGCTGAAAAAAAAAATTGTATTGCGACCATAACAATGAATTGTATTGTGATGACAATGGGCTAAGCGAGTGGGCGATGTTTATCTGATGCAGCAACCGCAATACGCAATCCCGCATGCGCGGCGTACGAGACACCCGAGCAGCCGTGGCCTTGCCAGCGCGAAAGCGTCACGTGAAGCGCCTTAGTGAAGCGCAGCCTTGGCGGCGCGCGTCTTTAGGCTTCCTTGGCATCTGCCAGCGAGTTGAAACGGCGTTGCGGCGCGCGAAAAGCGCGTTAAGCGTCTGTAGCGAAGCGAGCGTCTGCGGCTGGAAACATGGCGGCGCTGGCGCGCCAACTGAAAGCGTAAAAATTTGGCAGGCGTGCACTCGGTGCACTGAAGGCTTGATTTTTCAAACGGTTTTTCGGCTACATTACATTTTTCTGAGTCGAGTAAATGACATTGTTCATTATAAATAAAATTTTAGAAAGAAAAAAAAAATAAAAATAATATTTATTAAATTCAAATAAAATCAAATAAATTTTGATAAAAATTTTCGAAAAATAAAATTTTCAAAAATAAAATTTTTGAAAATAAAATTTTGTTGAAAACAATATTTTAAACGCGCAGTTGATTGCGTATACAACTGAGTTATATGTATGATTAGTGTCTCGAAATTTTGAGGTTATGCCTTGGGAGACCTTAGCATGTTGAAGTAACTACCAATTGAAATGTGATTCTTGCGATAGTTGCGTGGGGTACCAGCCAGTGAAATCATGCCGGAAAAGATAAATATCTTTACAAGGTTACATGGGTTGCATGACCTTAGGGAGTAGGTATCTTAAGGAAATGAACAAGAAAGTTTAGAATTTTATTGAAATAAATGAATTAGTGGTTGGAAATTCATCACTTAATGACGGTCGATTCGGGATGAAGTCAAAATCTATCGATGAATCGATATCGCATTACTAGTTCTTGAACTAAGTAGTCAAACCAAGATTCTTTGTTGTGTGTAATTGTGTAATGACTAGTAGGGACGGGACGTGCAAGAAGTGTCCACGGGGTATTGAAGTGGGAGCACCGATTGGTGTTTGATCCAGCAGGACTTGATGGGTTGTGGTATTGCAGTGATCTTATCACCGCAATGAGGCGGGTATAGCGCGGTCAAGGCAGGGAAGATGCTAGTGGCCCGGAGGTTTAGGGTATCATCCTTCGACATTCACGAGGGAAGGATTCGTGTTGGTGACCATTGATTCATGCGAGGCAGTAGTGTTAGGAGGCTGATTACTGGCCTTGTGGGGACAAGTTGGCTGGCACTTTCACCCAGCTAGAGAATGAGGCCCCCAGTATGGTGGAAATGGGCGGGGACCTCTTAGGACCTTAGAGGAGCAGTTGCATGGCGAATTCTCCCCTAGGGATTAGGGCAAGAATAGACCTACGATATGTCGGTCGCGGTTAAGGAGATCATCAGAGGGGACTCTCGCTCCGCCCGAGTGGACACGAGATAAAGGACATCATCGAGTTCGAGGTCATCGAGGGATGGATGGTTGATAGCTTACGGGGTCGTTATCGATTGTGTGTGAGGAGGTTACCGCATCATGGGACGATAATCGTGTGTGTATGGTATTCGGGGGCGAGGCGCTGACATTTTGCCCGGACAATGTACGAGGTCCAACTCACAAGGGATATTGGACAAGGGGATTATTAGGTAGAGGCACTTACGCCCCATGGGGCAGCGGTTCTAGTTGCGAAGAAGAGGGCCAAGACCCTTGTTTGTGCATTGACTATAGAGCGGTGGAACGGAGGTTATGATCCGAGGAATCGGGTACACCCATTACCGAGGATCGATGATTTTATTTGATCGGTTGAGGAGGGTGAGTCTTCCAAGATGAACGCCGCACGAGTTGTTATCATCGGCTGAAGGTTAGGAGACGGATATCCGCAAGACGGCGTTTAGGAGCGCGTTATGAGCACTGAGTTCATGGTGATGCCCTTTGGATTGTGGTGTGCCATGGACATTCATGATCTAAGTGGCATAGGGTATTCCAACCCCTATTTCGTCGGGTTTGTAAGTAGTCTTCATAGATGACATTTTTGATCTACTCCCGGTCGAGGAGTGGGAGCATGAGAATCACTTGAGGATTGTTTACTACGGTGGTAAGGCCATGGGTTGTATGCTAATTCGGTGAGTGTGAGTTTTAGCCTAGCGAGGGAGAAGTTTTGGGACACGTGGTGTCCAACACAGGGTATCAATAGGCCTAGAGAGAGAAGGTTGAGACGGAGATGAGTTTGGGAGGCCGAATGTCAATCTTGAGATAGGTAGTTTCTTGGGATTGTTTGGGTATTACGGGAGATGAGAATGGTACGGTTGTCCATTCGGGGCGGGATGTAGGATTCGCCTACGGGATATGGACTCCATGGTTGGGAGACCGACCACGACCATAGGGGGTGAGATGCACTTGGAACACTCGTGTCACGGTGTTAGTAACAAGAGGAGGATCCCGGTTTTCTCACAGTTCGGGAAGAGAGCGAGGGCTACTTCGCAGAGTTTGATTAGGGCGAGTTGAGCATAGGTGATGGGATTTCCCCGGAGCCCGGGGATCCCAAGACCTTGGGACAATGCGGTCCCAGGTTAGCGTAGACATGATGGTATCACGGTTCGTTCCTCCGCTTGCTAATGCGGTCGGAACTAGTTTCGATTTAAGGTGCTATGACGCTTCCGGCCAACACATGTAGGCGGAGGGCTAGGTGTGGAGTCGAAGTCGAGGGGGCAGTCCCGGAGTTCTGCTTGCGTGAGATCGTGATGGACCCTTAGGGTGGTAAGACCTATTGGTTTGTTGATTATTCGGGCTTGACATGGATGAGGATGTGACCATGGTTGTGATGTGGTAGGACTTGCATAAGCGGGTTGTGTCATGCCGTCTGATATGGATTTGGGCTTAGAGTTAAGACCTTTAGAGAAGCGGATATAGATGTTCTTCCCTAGGATCTTAGGTGAGAGTTAACCCATGGAGTGGGGATTATGAGTGAGAGATCTCTGAGATTATGCTCATGGTGGAACCGGTATTGGTTGTCTAATGTGGCATCATTGCGTTCCTTGTGCACGGTGACATCGCGCCAGTCGGTGTGAGTGCACGAATCGGTCGATGTCACCAGCTCTTGGTGAGTGTGGGTTGGAGGTTGTCGCCAGGACTACGTCCTGAAGGCTTCATAGTTGAATCGGGAAATGTAAGAGGCTCGAAGTGTAAGCCCAGAAGGATTATATGTCGAGATGAAAACCTGCTTGCCGGGTTATGCGTAGACTTAAGTTGATCATTAGAATTCGGAGTGACCGAGATTTGGATTACCCGTTGGAAATTGCATTGAGTGTTGTTGGTTTGCGGGAAGAGCTGGTAAATGGATGTCATTCATGACATGGACTTCCAGTTGGCGGTCCATTGGATTGTCGGTGATTGTGACATGGAGAGGTTAGCATTTTAAGCAAGGTTATGTAGGGTTACGTGTGTATGGATTACATACGGGTGTTAGAGGGCATGTTCGCGAACATGTCTTGGATCATGAGGATAGGATTAATTGCCCTTAAGTGGAATTCGCCTACAACAACGTTATCGAGGGGCGAGTGTATGAGATGGCACCATATGAGGCGCATTATGGGAGGCCATGTAGATCAGCCAGTTTGTTGAATGAGTGGGAGAAGAGCTCCATCAGCGGTCACGATCGATCAGAGGCACTGAGAGGTGGAAGCGATACGATAGCATGTTTCTCACGGTCGAGAGCGGCGAGTATGCTAATGTGAGCGTCGACCCTTAGGTTCAGTTAGTGATCACGTTTCCTTGAAGATGATTCCTAAGAGAGGAAAATGGTTCGGCAAGCATGAGAAGCTATCGACGAGATTCCTTGGACCTTTCGAGATACTCGAGAGGATAGGCACCGTAGCGTACCGATTGACGTTATCGCCCAGCATGTCAGGTGTCCACGAGGTGTTTCACGTCTCCATGCTCCGGGAATATACTCCAGATCCAGTTCATGTGGTGGATTGGAGACAGATTGAGGTTGACACCGATGGGACCTTGGAGGGACCGGTGTGTGTGCATTACACGGATAGCCGTGATCGGGGTTTTGCGACCTGAGCCCAGGTGAGGCTAATTGAGAATCTTTATCGCGACAACGTGGAGTGGAGAGTCAGCGTGGGAGCGCGAGGGACCACGATCGCGGGTCACCTCCCTTCTTGTTTAGGGATGGTGAAATATAGTTTAGTCGTTTAAGATTTAATGGTTGTTTACATGCATGGTAAAATTATGTGAATTGCATATGCATGTCTTGCTTGATTATGATAGTCTGAATTTGGGGCGAAAATTCTTTTTAAGGAGGGGAGAATATATAAGACGGAGAAGTTCAGTACGAAATAAGGAAAATGTGTTTGATTATAAAATTATAATTACGGTTAAAAGTCAGAAATCAGTAATTCTCTAGACCTCGGATGGCCGAAATGGATTGTCTGTTGGAATCGTCTCGCATGAAATCTAGTTAGCACGTAAAATTTCGCAATTTCTTTGAGAACAGTCGAGATCGGCACGTTTCGAGGCACGCATCTCGCGTTCCGAGACTCTTAGTAAAACTATTTTTATGCAACGAAAGGCACATACTATAGCATGTACTCTCTCATGTACCATAAGTGAGCCATGAGTAGATAAATGATGAAAATGGGCCAGTAGAGATAAATGAATGTCCATGGATAAAAGTATTAAAATTAAATTGATTAAATAAGAGAATAGGACAAAAGATGCTACGGTGTGTGTCTTCTCAAATTTAAAATGAGCTTAAAACATGAAGTGGAGAACTGATGGCGGAGAAATGAAAAAATGGAGGTTTTAGAGAGAATGCTTCCACCATTCTCTCACAGGTTATCTCAAGCGATCAGCCGGAGTCGGCGACTTTCGGTGAGAGGAGGAGAAGCTGAGTCTGCAGCGGAGAGGGCTTCGTGTGTGAGTCTGGAGATCGGAGTTTCTTCAAAGCTCGGGGTAGGATTTTCTCACTCTTGGGTTTTTTGTCCCATTTTAAATGTTTTGCTAATGTTTGGGTTGAATGAGGTAGTTAGTAGTTGGATGGAGTCCCGAGGCATGGGGCCAGGTGTGGAAACTATTTTCCTTGTCTTCATGTGAATGCGCGGTAGTAGCAGGTGGTGGGGGTGTTTGGATAAAGCGGGTGTGATTTGTGGATTAAATGGTGTTTCGGTATGTATAGGGTGAATGGCCGTGAAATGGATTCACTAAATTAGGCAGATTGATTTGGGATTTTTCGGGAATGGCAGGGTTTCACTATTCGAGAGGCGATTCTAAAATTATATTTTTATGAAATCGTGTTGGTCGAAGTGATTTAAATTAAATTACTCGTATATGATCATTAGCCCAGTAGGCTAATTTTGATGCTTGGGAGTGATTAATTACATGGCATGATTGTGTGATTGGATATTATGCGAATATATTCATGTTGATAGTGCTGATTAACATGATGGAATTGGCATACATGCATTCCATATGCACTGGAACATCCTAGGAATAGAGGAGTTAGTGCATGAGATGAGTCTAGAGAAAATGGTTCGGAGGGTAGTCTAAAATGTTAATTATCGGAGGGTAGTACAAACTAAATAATATATCAACCGTCGGAAGCGAAGCTTGATTGATATATATTCATCGGAGGTGATCACAAACAATTAATATATCAATCGTCGGAGGCGGCCCAATTGATATATATTCCGCCGGAGGATTTTGCTTACTTAATAAAACAAATATTCTCACGTCTGAGGGGCTTAGGCGAGTGTGAGAGGGTCGGTGAGGACTCGGGATGCGAGTTGGTCATGTAGACATTCAAGTAGGATCAGCCATTTGCTTGAATGTGTGTTTACTTTGTGACATTACCTGCTTGCACTTGGGTGTGTGACAGGAGGGCGATTCTCCTGCAGGCTTTAGCTCACCGATCGTCAGGACCCACTTTTCTGGTACGGGAGCGTGCGGGACGGCTCGTCCTAGAGGCTAAGCACTAGAAGAAAGCGAGATGTGACTGTTGATGTTTACATGTATTAGAACTCCTTCGTATATATGTATTGTATAAAAGTAGTTTATTAACCCTTGAAACTATTGGATATAGTTTGGATATGCATATTGAGTATTGTTACTGGGCGAAAGTGGCCATGTGGATATATATTGCATATATATTGGAATTTGTTGCAGGGCGGGTATTTGCGAGTATTGTATTTGGGTAGAGCTCCCACGTGATACAAAGGAGACTCTGCCCGATTTTCTAAAGTGGCATGCGATGTGACGTCCACTTGTATTCGCGGGTTGACGGGTAGTCAACGGTTCCGGAGTTTTAAGGGCGTCACAATAAGTATAAGTTACGCGTAATATAAGTATAAGTCCAGTAGTACCTACGGGTACTTTCGTATAATGAATCTATATAGAACCTACGGGTACTTTTGTACAAGTAAAATCTCTATAGTACCTATGGGTACTTCCGTATCCGTAATACAAGTATAAGATCAGTAAGGCAGTGATATGTTAAAGTAATACAAATTATAAGTGCAAAATCTGAGAATAAGCATAAAGTTTTGTAGTACCCTACGGTACCTGTATCTGATTAATTTCTGCAGTACCTCACGAGACACTTCATTATCAAGCTCGGATAGGCAAACTCATTAGTACCTCACGGTACCTCAGAGTATGTAGTATAAGTTAGTAGTACACAACGGGTACTTTTAAATAAATATAAGTTTATTATAAGCATAAAGTATGTGCCCTTTAGGATACTTGAACAAGTACTTCTTGGTACTTAGTATAAAGAATAAGTTCCGCAATACTAGTATACGTTCCGTAATATCTCTGTTAATTTCCCGAGTACCTCGAACAAGTGTAATCTTCGTAGTATAAAGTATAAACCCTATGGCATAGAGTGTAAGCTTTATGAGTACTAAGGGTACCTTTGTATAAGCATAAGCTGTAACTCTACGAGAGATGCGAATAAGTATAAGATAGATAAATATAGTACATGTGGATAAATGCCTCCGTCTAAGTATATGTATAAGTTGATGCTAGTATCTGAGAATATGAATAAGAAATGTGTCCTTGCGGGAGATATGAACCGATGTGAACCTTAGGGTACCTTCGCATAAGTATATGTTCCGATTTGTATAAGCCTAAATATGGAACATAAACCATGTAAATTTGAATAATGAACAACAAGAAAGAATTCGACTCCGCTACGTTTGTATATCTGCGGGTATCTACGTATAGGCTCCTACTCTATGGGAGATGTAAGAATTACATTAAAAGTGTAAGGTACAAGTAGATAGGATTATGTCAATGACATGAATAGGAACACGACTTGAAACCCGAGAAAGTCATGATACATGTAAAAGAGATGAATCGGATGCCTTGACATTGTATATATATAAGTTTGCTCTACGAGATATGATGATGACCCGAATACATGTAGAATATATGAATTCATGAAATTTTGATATCTGTTTCTGTTATATGTTTATTATGATTCAGTATAAATGCATGTGTATCAGTATAAGTTATAAGATATGTTTCCCACTAAGCGTAAAGCTTAGCACGGGTTTTTAATCCGTGTAGGTACAAGAGAAAGGCGTCAAAACTTCCACATACTATTTAGGCCAGCACACTAGTAAGGGTTACGCTACATGTAGATTAGCGCTCTGATTGTAAATGCGAAGTACGGTTTTGTATATGTAAATGAATTTTGTTATTACGAAATTGTTTGGCATACCACAGGCACAAGTTGACTACTTTGAAAAAAAAAAACAATCGGAATTAAAAAAGGTCTAAGCACTATAGTCTCGCACCCCAGTTCAGTTCGGATCATATGTCCGGGTCAGGCAGGAAATTGGGGCATGACACCATCTATTTCGAGAAAGCTCAAATCGCATGATGGGCGGATTTATCATCCACCAAGCATATCTCAATGGTTCGGGTTGACCTTCTCAACTGAAAGACGAGAAGTATTCAGGTTAGCGAGACGGCGAGAGTGAAGTACATGATGTTCGCCACTCTGCGGAAGAGGAGGAGATATCCTCCTTGATCTCATAGTGACATTCCGACCACCGAGTTGGTTTGGTCTGCGAGACCAAACTACGATCAAATTTGTATTTTACTTTATTTTATTTTATTTTATTGGCCAATTTTTAGTATTTATTTATTTTAGTATTTTTTTTTATATTTTAATTTTTAATTAAATCTTCTTTAATATCTTGAGTTCTTTATTTTTTTGTTTTTGTTTTTATTTTGCAGACAAGCTGGTGCAGGGTTGTTTTGACTGCGATGCGAGGTCGCCCCCTGTGTAATTTTTAAAGTGGTGAAAAACCGGGAGGACCCTTCGGCTTCCTCGCACGAAGCCATAAAAGCCCCACCCGCTTCTGCAGCCCAGCGCACCCTCCCACCTCACCATAGGCCACACTTGCACTCTCTCATTTGGCCCCCTCTTTGTGACCCACGCATGCGGGTTGACCCCTCATTGTCGGGTTTTGCTCGATTTCATTAGCAAGCCTCCGCCATGGTTATGCAGCGGAGGACATCGATATAGGCCCAGGGTTCAGACCCGTTCTCCTTCCAAAGATGCCGTGGGCACTTCCAAAGTACATGGTCAATCTCGTCGGTGCGAGGCACCACTGCTTGTCTCTGTTATAGCCATGATCGCGAGTCCGGCCTCTGGCGATATCGAAGGGCCTCGAGAGTGCGGGCCCTGTCTAGGCGATCTGATACTCGGGTAGGACCTCGCCCCCTCTCCACCCCGTGCATCCCACGACTCCATGGAGGCACCGCCTTCAAGCGGGCGGACTGTCTGGCCGGGAATGCTTCTTCTGGGCCGGCCTTCCGGTCTCGGTTGCTCGAGTCTTGCACATGGTCATCGCCTCTCGAGTTATCCCTGCTTAGTTAGGCATCCACTATTTCCTTTGTGACCGATACCCGGGAATGGTTGTGGAGTGCAGGGACTTTCATGGAGAGTCTATTATGATATACCACCATTGGCGGCGGACTCTGGTTGAGATTCTATGCGTTGGTCCACGGAATTATTTATTCACTGGCGCCATTCCCATGACTTTCGAGCCAATTTTCTATCCCCACGGGTGGTTCTTGAGTTTTACCATACTACATGACATCCGGGAGTGTCCTGATAAGATGCGGCTTTTGATTCGATTATAGATGGTCGATCCTGTCTGGGTTCTTGTGAGAGCTTGAATATCCTGCCGCCGCTCTAGGCACACCCGATGGTCGGCTATGCTTCAGCCAGTGGCGATGGCCTCATCCCTCGCCCGGAGGATGGTTCACTCGCTCTCTCCGAGATGTCTGACAAGCCGGGTCTATCGCTTGTGGGGAGGCAGCTTCCTCTGCATGTATGCTCCCTACCCTCACGGATCGTATGCTGCAGAATTGTCTGTTCATAAAAACCCCGACCTTTGTTTGCGTGGGGAGAATTTATTCTAGGGGCTCTTTATCGGATATCACGAGGGGTTCTAGTTCAATCGTGAGGCTTATCATGACCGCCGCTACTTCATGCTCCCGAGAGAGAAGGTCCATGGGGGCTTTGACTCGGAGTGAGACTATTCCCCGTTTGATCTGCAGAGATTGTTGTATGTGTTGACACCTTGGGTTCTTAGAACCGTATTGAGCGTCGAGTTGTTTGCCATGATTATATCCATGGAACCTATGCATGCAACGCTCTTTCTTTCGCCGAGCGGAGGGATGTCGGGGATGGTTATGCGGAGGACACGCACAGGGATGAAGCGACTGTCCCGATGGTGGAGGTAGAGGGGAACCTCGTTCAGGTTTCATCCCCTCGATTCAGCCTCCTCTTGACTCCTCCTGGGGCTGGCCGTCCTCCATGTCTGAGCGTGGCATCCAGAAGCACATCCTTTGTCACTTCGGGGATTTCTTGGTTGTTATGGATGCCGTCCACACATTTACCACCACTTCTGTATCTTTAGCGGCTTCTCAGACAGCATTGGCCGAGCGGATGGCCCACACCGAGGTTACCCTCGCATAGAATCAGGCTATTCTTCTTTAGATACAGAGCCACCTTGGTCTCCATGATTAAGTGACAACACCTATCTGCCACGTCAATGGGCGGAGTCAAATATCGCTTCATCTTGCTTCTTTGGATGTGCTCGCGTGCGCGGTAACCGATCTAGCGGCTTCACCACCGACACGGTGGGAGGTCACACTTCCTTCTCTAGCTTTGGAGTCTGGTGGGGACACGATTGATGCTTTGGTTGGTGAAGGGAGATGGGAGGGTCATGTGGCATTATCATTGCCATCAGCATTTTGTTTTTCTTCTTGTGTTGTTTTAGTTTATCAGCGCTGCCTTTTGGGACTATTTGTGAGTATGTATTAGCCAGCCATTAGGCGGTGTTTTTATTCTTAGCTCGATGTGTTCGGCTGTATAGCTTGTACTAGCCTTTTGGTTATATTAAAAACTATATAGCGATGTTGCATTTTACGTTTTTACCCACATTTTTTTTATTTTAATTAACTTTTGTATTTGCATAATGTTTAGCCTTGTAATTTGATGAACTTAAGCCTTTCCTAATGGTGTCGGCGTTAGATAGGTCCTATGCCAAGTTGAGTGGATGACTAGTCAAATTCTTGTTGTATTTACCCTGTTTCTTCCACCTTTAGCTAACCACACAACGAGCACATTAGGTCTCAATGATAGGCTAAGAAACAGCACAAAACCCCCTCTTACGATAAAAATCATTTCCTAGTGTTGTTTACTCCCTTGAATAGGTTACGGACCCCATTACATAGAAGGCCCGATGAGTCTTCCGAAAAGAAGAGAAAAGAAAAGCAAAGAAAAAGAATAGAATCGCATTTGCTTTTGAAACTGTAGACACGGTCAGAGGGGCGTATGGCGAAAGCCTTTAAAGCTGGTGCCCTAAATCCAAGCCCCAGTTTGTGTTATGACAGTGTTGCTACGGGTGGATGGGGTGGGGTTTAAGCGAGTTGTAGGTGCTGGAGGCTCAAAATCATTGAGGTTAGGGTTCTGAAACCTATAGAGTTTGTGGTGAAAGATCCTCATGGCAGTGCCAAAGCCTTCATTGAGTTGAAATTATTGGCGATCCCCGTTACGGACTTTGGTGAAGTCGAACCCTCAGCATTGCACCCTACAATGCAAAAGAATTGTCTCGATAAAGGAAAAAGTTCAGTCTATTTGGGTTGGTTAACATAGGGTTATGGCATTAGCTCGGTTGGGGGGGAGGCGTCGGTTTCGTGGTTATGATTAAGACATGATCAAACAAACCGTATCTTTTTGAGAAGAGCTGGTTCATGCCTCGAGGAGGGGAGCTTGTTGGTCCCGATCAGCAGCGGTATAGTTTTCATTCTTTGGGGATGGTTCTTAAGCTTGGGTTTTGTGTTCTCATCCTTGAGCTATTACATTGCTTTGTACAAACCTTTTTGACCTCCCATGTTTTTGTTCTCTACTTGTTGGGTTCGCCCACGGCATTGCTCGGTGTATTATGTGGGTTGGGGGTGTGATTAGTACCCAAAAAGTGTATTTTGAACCCTATTTAAGATAGGTTCTAGAACTTTTGTACTAATCGTATTAGTTAAGCCACGATTGTGCAGTGCGGTCCCTTTGGTACTAATGATTGTGTATTTAAATTTGTTTGTGGTAGTTTTGTAGGTTTAGAGGCTATTCTATCATATCAAGCTAGGCATGTCGAAGTTGTTTGAGTTACATTGAGTACGTATGATTTAGCCGATTGCATCAAGCCAAAAATGAAGTGGGTGAGGCCAGTAGGGTTGGCGGGAAATTTTGCTATAGTAGCGGTAGCTACAATAGCAGTACATTCTGTGCTTGGTCGCTATTTTAAGCTATTGGCGAAAATTTCACTTATCGCGAAATTCTCTGCTCCTTGTTTTTGTGTACAAACGACCTCGTTTTTGGTTAATTTCATTTCTACCCTCACTGTAATAATACTAGTTAGGTTAGATTGGTATTTTCGCCTATTTGTAAGGCTATATAAGCCATTTTCTGAACAATTTGTAACCTAACTTTAACTTTGAAGCATTCTCCAGTACGGGCCCCTGTTTTTAGCCCTCACTTTCTCTCTTCTCTCTCCTCTTTCTCTCACTTTCTAGGCAACCAAACACACCCTTTGATGATGACAACTCAAAGGATGTTGGGCTAAAGCCTCTAAACCTTGAAGATGAGGGTTGCTAGGTAGGTTGATATGTTTGTAGGTGATCCTTTGTTTTTCACGAAGCAAGTACTGCGTATTTATGTTTCAAACTTTCAAAGCTAGGTTTAAAAGCTATTTGATGTACTTTCATTGGTCAATACTTGGCAAGCTTTTAGGGTTCAGTGTATTTTTAGTGGTAGATACAACCGACATCCGTCTTAATTGTCATTCTGAGCCATGGGGTAGGTTAAATGCTAGATTTCAACGGGAACATTTAATGCTCGATAAATGCTATAACCAAAGAGAAAGTGATGCTTGAGGGTTGTGATATCTAAAGTTAAACAAAGATCCGGTTTGGAATTAACTATAAAGTCAATCTTCCTAATGCGAGGAAATAACCGAGGACACCTTTGCAACCCTATCATACCAAACTAGTGGCCCAAAACTGAGGACTTCTTTTACATCTTATTTCAAATTGCCTTGATTAGTATAGTGAAAACAACCACTATTTTATACAAATCAAAATCAGAACAAAAGTATCACCATTTTGACTCATTACAAAAATCATTTGTAGACGAAAACCCATCCTGTGATCCTAGAGGCAGCTATGCTGCGTGGATTACTTATTTACGGCCGATAGAAATCTGATGGAGTTATAAATTTTGTTGATTCACTTAACACCTCTTGTGGCACGAATCGGACCACCTTTCGCGGTTTCAGTGAAAGCCCAGACCTTTGACCTTGGCGAATCTTGCCTGATTGGTACCGATGTAGCCAGTCACGTGGAGTCGGCTTTAATTCTTGACCCTGTGAGATCCGGTAGTGAAATCTCGTGAATCGAAGAGAGAGGTGCCTTTCTCTCTCTGTACCTCTCTCTCTCTCTCACGGTTTGGATTAGACAAAAAATGAGATCTTTTGGTAGGTTGATTTTTTTAGGCTATTTATACATGAGACACGTGGCTCACGTCGCGCCACGTGTCACGTTTCCTTCAGTCCGTTTTCGTTCCGAAATAATTTATTTCGTCCCGGTTTCAGTTTCATCTATCTTAAGTGGACATTCTTTAAATATTTGATTTATTTTTGGGATTTTTTTAAAAATCTCGTTTTAGTCCACTGGCCTTTACAGTGTGTGAATTTTGTGAAAATCCGATTGTCTCGAATTGAAGAAATTTGACTTAGTATTAGATTTCGCGAGGCAGATTGACGGTGATGTCCGTTTTCGTTATCAGAGATACACACAAAATTTAAGATTTTTACGCGGCAAGTGCAGTTTTGTCATTTTCGAAAAATTGCAATTTCACCCATAACATAATTTCTTTTTAATCTATTTTAGCTTTTTTTGGATTCAATACATTAATATGAACATTTTTATTTTCGGGGCTTGTTTTTGAAAATTACTATTTGTTATTGTTGATCAAATACCTAGCGATCAAACACAAAATTTACTATTCATGGAAACTGTAAATTTAGGGATGTAAGTCTTACATCAATATCATCAAGCTATATATGAATGGATTATAGACTAAAAGGGCTTTCGCAAAGTCTAAAACATCAACGGAGTTTGAGCAGAAGAAATTATGATCGATGCGGAGATTGGAGGCTTCCGCGCCGAGCGGTGGCTACGAGCAACGGCCCGCGGGGCCCTTTGTTTTGTGATTTATATGACCAAATCGGTTCCAATACTATTAAGATATATATGGATGGATTTTAGATTTAAAGGGCTTTCCATAGAGTCTAAGAACATCAAAAGCGAAATTTAGACCGAAAAATTATGACCGTAAAATTGGAGAACTACATTGAATAATGGTGGTACTGACACTTGACGGGGCCTACGGTTTTCATGATTTATGGACCTAATATGAATTTCAATATTATCAAGCTATATATGGATGAATTCTACACTCAAAGGACTTTTTATAGAGTCTAAGAACATCTGAAATGGAGTTCGGACGAAGAAATTATGACCATCCGAAGTTGGAGAAATTTTGTGACATCTCCCACAAAAATACACGATATTTTAATACAAATATTCGCACTTAAGAATTCTGATCCAGTAAACACAGTCCAGCAGCATGGAAATATCTTTTAAGTAGGGTTGCTTTTAGGCTGGAATTAAATCAAAATGGGTTTATGGTTTGATTTTTCTGTCTAAAAGCGTAGACACTATCGAAGTTAAATCTGTGAGTCAAACATTCCATACTAAAATCATAATTTTTTTTCATACAAAAGCACAGACTTCCATCGCTGTAGAACCACTCTTACTTGTATCTCCTGCCTATCATCTGCTTCTTCCTCTCTTCACGTTGTTTTTCTCCAAAATGAGAGACCACTTGATCTTATCCCTTTTTGGTCTTAGTGCCATTTTATTTCCCGGCTTTGGTGCATCAAACTCTTCTGTTCTTAGTCGAATTATGCATGTTCGCTAGCCTATAACCTTCTTATGTTATGACTTTTGTGTCAAAATGTAACAATTACAATTCTGGCTTTAGCCATCTTTATCTGAGTGGGTTTCGAAATTTTCGCTTAGCAAAACAATAATTATAAAAAATTTCCAAATGCACTAATAATATACCACCCCAATTATGTTTAAAAGAAACAAAGTAGAATTTATATTTTGAGGTGTTACAAATAAGTATTACAGTGCGCAATAATGATCGAATGTGTAGGCTTTGAGTGGAGTTCGCTTATCTTGTGCTTGGATGTCGTTTCATCCTCCATGGTTTTTAGTAGAGTTGACAATATGAGCCCGATACGATGGGATTTGCGCTTTAGCCGAATTTTGAGGGTTGAATTGTAAATTTAATGTCAGAATAAAGCGATGATTTGGCTGACTCATTTTGACCGTGGCCCGTGTGAGTTTGGCACAGGTTAACAATTGACCGGGTTAGCCTAATTGACCCGAATTTTTATTTAATTTTTTAAATGCCTTGTTAAATAATTGAGATTTTGAATATTAAATACATAAAATTTGATATATTTTCTTTATATCTTTTTTTGTAGCATGAGGTTTAAAAATAATAATTATTATAATATATGATTAATATATTAAAGCTTTGTTGTTTAACTATTTTATTTTCAATTTCTAAATGTATTTTTTTAATACTATAATTTATATGATAATTTAATATTTAAAAACTTGTATGAAAATTTAGAAATTAAATAAATTGATTTTAATATTAAATATATTTTATTTATCTCATTAATCATATTTTAAATATTTACAATTCTATTTTTTTTATTTATTCTTTAAATTTTATTCAATCATATATGTTTTTTTTTATAAAAATGAAGTTGTATTAGTTTGTAAATTAAATTAAATTTAATAACTAAATTATTAGTATATTTTAAATAATTTTATTACTTAAACTGATATTTAGTAACAAAATAATGTTATTTAAAATAATTAACTAAGTATATTAATTTATTTCCTAATATGATTATATCTTTTAGCAAAATAGATCTTCAAACAAATATAATATTTGATTATTATACGGTTGAGATGCATTTTTGGAAAAAATATTTTTTTATTCCAAACATAAATGAAATTTATGTTGTTAATATTCTAAATTAATTAATAGATGATGATAACTCAACCACCATTGAGGATATACATTTTTCTAATGTGAAATCACATGTTATTGTGGATATAATGAGATTGAGGATGAAGATTAGAAGTATATGAGACTCATTTGATACTTTGGATTTGTTTTTTCTTAGATATGTTATTCGTTATTGTACTATTGTTTTGATATTATTTAAACCCCAGTTAGTTTTGTCTTTGGTTATAACGAGTGTTCTGGTATTATTTATTTATTTAAGTTTCCTTCTTATTATTATATTGTTTAGATTCAATTGAACATATATTGATTATTATTATATAATACTATATTATTTATTTTTATTTAAAAAATGATAAATTTGTAAAATTAATTTTTTTTAGCATTTTTTTAAGGTTTTGGATTCGTTTTTAATTACGTAACTTTAGGTATGGTGATCGAAAATGGTCAGAGATAGAAATTCGGTGGATTAGTCGCGACTCGTTTTTGGCACATGGCGAATGTCTTGGCAGAAATGGGTTGGGCTGGCCCGATTACCAACTCTAGTTTTAGCGATTTTAATTTTATTGGTTTATGTTTTTATCAATGTTTGCTAGTTTGAATTAATAAAATTACAAAAAAATATACAATCTTTTAATACATTAAGATGATGATTTTAGCATATAAAATAAACAACTTAATATTTAATAAAATAAAGTATAAAAATAAATATTTAAATACTTAATACTATTAAACACTATTCAGCATATGTTAAACAAAGTTCCATTCAAAATTAATTTTAGAAACAAACACCACCCTAAATGGATGACTTTTGCATAGTGAATGAATTTTAAAGACTTTTGTTGATTTGAAAAAGTTTTAATAACTTTAAATAAATGTAATAAAATTCATATTTTTAATAATAAATAAATAAAAGTAAGATATATTAATTAAATAATTTTGTTTAGCAAAAGTACCAACACTACAATACAGAAATTAATAAATTTGTTCAAAAATTTAATCTGACAAAATTCTTAACAATTCAGAATTAACAAACCTTATTGTAGACCCATATTTAGTGTCCCTTTTGGTTTTTTGTTATTATGTGTATTTTGTGACCATATAAATTGAATGCTAAGCATGAATATTGGTGTTTCTCTATTTCTCTTTCCTCTTTCTTCTATTTTCTCTCTCTGGTTATGAAGATGGGGTTTATACTTTTGAAATTGATTGTTGAACATATAATATATGCATATCTTTGTTCTCCCTTCCTTCTACATTTATACTTTCCTTAGTTTTGCTCCTATTTTGTCAATATTTTATTTTGGTATTTTAGTTTTGGTTCCGTAGAATTGTATTGTATGTCAGAAGGGTGCCCATTTGGTGGTAGAGGTGTACAAGATTTGGGATCGATCGGGTTGGAGGAAAAATATGAGTCGTCAGGATTGGGACCGTTGGGTTTCGCACAATCCAACCCGTAGCCTATAGCAACCCCACCCAACCCAACCTAATAATAATTGGGTTGGGTTGGGTAATAATGGGGTTTCAAATTGGGCCTAAATTCAAATATTAAATTTAAAAATTGGGCATCAAGGATTGATCAAACCCAAATATTAACGTTGATAATTTTCAACAAAATTCATAGGCACAATTAATAATTTTAAACTCCCTAAAATTCAAAATACTTTTACAAAAAATAGCACAAATTAAATCCAATATATATATATATATATATATATATATATATATATATATATATATATATATATATATATATATATATATATATATATATATATATATATATATATATATAAATAGAGTGGTTGAAATATTTTCAACTTGAAACCGTGATTATTTAAAAAAAAAAAAAACCTTTTTTTTAAGCCATGACAAATATTCATTTGAACTTTTATTTTTAAAACTTTTATTATTTTTTTGGGCCCATAGCAACTTTTGAAAAAAACTTTTTTACTTCTACCCATTGAAAAATATCTACATGGCCTGAGGTTATGCACGGGGTTGGAGTCGGGTTTTTGGGTTTAAATTTATAGCTTGAAACCCTACTAATGGTTGGGTTAAAAAACCAACTCATAGTCCACCCACTTATATCGGGTTTCCTATTTTTAGGTTGGATTAGGTCAAATCAATCGGGTTTTTCGAGAAATTCTATTTACACCCCATGTTCTTCTCTATACACCCCATTAAAAATAACTATAGATGAAAATACCAATTTACCCTTAAACCTAATTGGGAAATTCTCTATACACCCCATGTTCGTCTCTTTTTTCTTCCTCATTTCTTCTGCGCACCCAATTTATTTCTTCGTCCGAAGTGTGTTCGTTTAAACAAATAGTCAGAATAGGCGAGAATGGCGTTGAAAAATAGTGAGAATGGCGTCGAAGTGAAAACAAAAGCGGTGGAGAAGGAAGAGAGAAGGAAGAAGGCAGTTCGAGTTCATTTTTCAGGTATAATATCTTGAATCCGAATCGAAAATCCGGATATAATAACCATTCGGATATTGAAATCACAGGTGCCGGATTGCAAACAAATCGATCACATACCACATCCCGGATATCAAAATCCGGATAGTTTTGTTATGACCGGATTTGTGATGTCCGGTAAAATGAATAAATTCCGGATTTGTGATATCCGGTAATTTGAGCATATTCCGGATTTGTGATATCCGGTAATTCAGCATATTCCGGATTTGTTATATCCGGTAAATTGATTGCATACCCCGGATTTGGAAATCAGGATTGAGTGATTTTCGGTTGAAGTAATCGGTTATTGATTTTTCTCGGATTTGTCCGTGGAAACTATATCGGTGATATTCAAATTGGTGTACAAACCCACTATACAAGTTAATAAAAATCCCATATACGAGAGAGAGGGTTTCTTAGCCAATCCAATTAATAATCAACACTAATAACTAAATAACAATTTCATAAAAACATATGCGATTTCCTTGGAATCTTCTTTCCTCATAGAAACATGCAAAGATGGGTAAAGATTCACATTTTTGGAGTTTTTAAGCTGGACATTATTTGATGTATTTAATACGCATTTTATTTTGCGGATGAATTTGGATCATAATACGACCTTCACGACAATTAGTTGATATGCGGTGATGCATTTTTATTATTAATGAGGTAATTTTAATACTTTAAAGTTAGAGTGAATTTGTTTTAAGACATGCTCGAAATTAATAAATTGTTATTATCCAGATATTTTATAGTTCTGGGATGCTTTGATTGAATGGGCTCGGAATGTGGGAAAAGACAGTTTGTTATTGTGATAAAAGATCGGATAAAGGGAGATAGTAGAAAAGCTAGAGTTACCCTTGCATGTAGCGAGGCGTGGTGGAGCATTATAGGCATACAAGAATAAGTCGAATGTCTGGAAGACTTGAATCGAAAGGCCTTTGGAGCAGAAAAATGTGATTGTCCATTTAAGATAATCGGTGTGAAGTTAACTAGTAATGATGATTGGAGTGTTCAAAGTTTGTTTTGTGGTTCATAATCATCGTGACTAAACAATTGGAGGGGGAGTCCGCACTCATATCTTTGGTCGATTATCGGATGGGGAGAAAACTATATTGTCTGATATGATGAAGAACTTGGTGAAACCAAGGAATATTCTACTGTCTATAAAAAATCATGATGAGTATAATGTTAGCCTTGTAAATGATATCTGATGCCGCGCGTCATAAACATCGACTAAGCAATAGTCTTGGGTAGATCGCAAATGCAACAACTAATGAAACAATGAATGATGTAAATATGTTGAATGGCATAGAAGGATATGAGTCGAGCGATTGTGTGAGAGACTTGTTTTGGTACATCCTACTTCTATTGATTTGTTTGAATGCATTTCTTGATGTTAATTATGGATTATCTTTATAAGGCTAATAGATATAAGCCTTCCACTTACGGGATTGTTGGTGACATCAACAAATTTGACTTTTACGTGGCATTTTGTATACTTGGAGGCGGCGTGTAGACAATACACTTGGCGATGGAGGATTACATAGTTTAATGTTTGTTGATCGATTACCTAATGTCATTACTGTGCGATAGGAGTTGGCCTTAATGAGCGTGCGGTTAGTATTTCCTACCACAACAAATCTTCTGTGCAGATGGCATATATCAAAAAATGTACTTGGAAACTGTAAGAAGTTGTTTGAGCGAAAAGATAAGTGGGAGGCATTCATGTCAGCTTGGAGTGTCCTTGTGTTTTCTTC